>JANHGB010009453.1:0-16282 GCA_026283785.1 Coracopsis vasa
GGATTTCCCCTTAGTGAAGCCGTGCTGGCTGTCACCAACTACCTTGTTGGTTTTTTGTGTGCCTTAGCATGCCTTCCAGGAGAATTTGCTCCAATATTTTGCCAGTCACAGAGGTGAGACTGACTGGTCTGTAATTCCCTACAGACCAGTCATTTAACTTGTCATTGAGAAATATATTTGAGGAATTTGGTTGTTTGGTTGTTTTGTTGTTTTTTTTTCCCTTTGAATGACTATAGCATTCATAGATATATTTTCTCTGAAAAGTCACATGAAGTAGGTGTTTGTACAGTACGTTAAGTTGCTGTTGCTGAAAACGTACTTCAGCCTTTCCTGAGTGCAATATATTGGGATAAAGTCTCAAATATATAATACTGCATTTTCAATCCAGCTTTCTTAAGCAGTAATTATTTCAGAAGACTAAGCGGAATGAGATACAGAGTATACAAATAATGTCTTTCTAAGATAAAAATTTAGTAAAGTTTGAATTAAAAAAAAATGAAGATAAACGTCACCTTTGAGATAGAGAAAACTCAAACTTCTTAATTTTCAAGCTTGAATTTCAATTTTCCGCATAAACATTCTATGTTTGCACATCTTATTTTTTTCTTTCTGGACTGACTCTATCTCCAGCAATAGTTAAATGCTTTGTAAGAGCTTCTCATATTTACACACATTAACAATGCAGAAATGGCATTTTTTGCATCCTGTGTGTAAAATATCACTATTACTAACTTTATCTTATACTCCAAACTTCATTTTGCTATTGATGATAAGGAATTGACAGCTGGTTCGCACTAAAACATTTAAAAAAAAAAAAAATCATATTTCGTGAAAGGAAAATGCAATTTGTTGTATTAAAAGAATGGTAGGTGGTATTTTATGATATAAGTTGTTCCACCTGTTAACCAGAAATTAAGAGTTTATGGTTCTTGATCAAATATGAATGTATTGCCTTCAAACAATAAAACCCCAATTATTTTATCTGGCACACACAAGACTAGCCTTATGACTAACATATTTTCTCAAAATCAGAGATTTGTGTCCACTCAATGATTCAGCACTTCTAATAGTCCTTTCATTGATGCTACATGTCCTCTTTTAACTGACAATTCACAGAAGGAGTTACAGAGAACCATTGTTGAAAATCTCCTCATCTTCTCTGTTATGGAAAGATTCCGCAACTAGAATTGGATGTGCTAAGAGACAGAAGTATTGGCATAGACCAGCACATGTATTTTTTGTTTACTTTCTGTCTACATAGTTATATCTATGTATTTATTGCTTATCCTTCCTTGAATACTTAGCTTTCTTAATATAGCTTCCATATGAAACCACATGAATAAACTATTTAAGTCTAAATACAGCATGTTTCCAAATTTTTTTATTAATTACACTGTTGACATCTATAAGTCATCTCAAGAACGAAATGAAAGATGCTTTTCTTGGTAGACACCATATTGAGTAAGTTCCATTATTTCATGATTCCTTCACTATTCTATTTGCAATTGTTTCTGAGCAGCCAGTTATTAGGTCCTTGTGTAAAGATCTGAGTGGCTTTAAATGTCCCAGGTAACATTTATAGCATTTATAGCTAAAATACGTAGATAAACTCATAATTAAATGAGGACAAGAGGCAATGGACACAAACTGAAACACAAGAGTTCCCATCTGAACATCAGATGAAATCTGTTGAGAAAAAAGGAACACTTTTTCACTGTGAGGGTGACTGAGCACTGGCACAGGCTTCCCAGACCAACTGTGGAGTTTCTCTCCTTGGAGGTATACAAAAGCCATATGGACATGATCCTGGGGAAGTGGCCTTATGTGGCCTTGCTTGAGCATTGGGGTTGGACCAGATAACTTCCAGAGGTCCCTTCTAACTGCAACCATTTCATGTGATTCTGTGAAGTCAATGCATTGTTAAAATTCCTGCTTTCCAAAAGTCTGAGCCATTGAGCTGCTTAGAATAAGAGACTGGATCTTTTTTTTGTAGGCTTAGCCACTTCATAGTTGAGCTTTTTTAGGCTCTTGGGTATATAACATCTGGAGTGGTGACTTTCTGCTTTTGAAGTTGTTGGTTTACTCCAGAAATGCTGTTTCTGACAAGTCAGTCTCTGAGGATTCCTCATGTTAATTATTAAACAAGCCAGGTCTAAGCTGCTGCATTTTTATTGATGGAGATAAGAAATTATCCACTTCTCAGTGTTGTCTGCATCTTGTTCAGCTGTTTCCTTTAACCCTTTGATATAGGAGACCAGTCTTCCCCTTTATAAAGAACATGATTTTGGAAAACAATATGATTGAATTTCGGCATTCTGATTTCCTTCGGTTTTAATAATTAATTACAAACCATCCCTCTTTTTCTCTATTTTATAGTAAGCATGTTTCTGGAGGAAATGTGATAAGACAAGGCAAAGAAGCCAGGCAATCAATCTCATGAAGACGACATGGCATGTGCAAATACATGGATAACAGCATTTTTCTAATGACCAAAGAATATGGTGACCTCTCATGGCTTTCCTTAGTTTATGTCTGTCTTTATCCTATTAAGCAATTTCTCAAACATCTTCATACTATTTAATCTCATATCAAATCTAGCTCCTGCTTGGGGTAAAATATAAATCCTTAGGATTTTTGTATTTTGTGCTTATGCAAATAATATTTTATGTTTTAGTGGTATGTTAGATTTAGTGTTTGGGGGTTTTTTAATAGCTTTGTTTTGAAGTGTTTCATAGTCAATAGCATCCTTGATTCCAGAGACTTATTTTCCATAATAACTGTTAAGAGATATTCTGCTTAGCACTGCATCATCTAGCAAGAAGCAAAATCAGAGCTCTTTGAAAAGTGAAAAGTGACTGCCTTCCTTTAAATAAGCTTAGCCCAGCTGGTGGTTTAACAATACAAGGGTGATATGTATTGTGGGGCTATTTTTTTTATTTGGTTGGTTCGCTGGGAGTATTTTTAGGGTTTTGGTTTGTTTTTTTTTTTTGGGGGGGGGGGAAGGCAGGTTGGGTTGGGATTTTTTTTTTTCCTTATTTCACTTCCTATTTGTTTTTTTCTCTCTTTCTTCTATCCACTTTTAGCTTCTCTCAGGAAATGGAGTCTGCTCAATCCAGATTATCAGAGCTTGAACTAAATTGCCACATAAATCTTCTAAAGCACTCTTTTGCTTCTTTTCACATCCTTGTGATGACAGCTAGTCATCACTCTAAGGAATCTACAGTTTCTTCATGCTCTAGATCTCCCTGTCTAAATACGTTAGGGATAGATGGATGTTTTTCCCAAACTTTGCTTCAGTTTGAACCCAGCTGGTCCTCCCTCATGGAATTTAAAAGCTGGCATCATTTGTCAGATCCTCCATGCTTCTTTTCGACCAGATGTTAGTAGAAAATAAATTAACTTAGAGTGCACTATGGAATTCATGCAACAGATTTTACTTTTGGGACCAAATAGGCACAAAGGCATCACAAACCAGTTGTAATTCCTAATAATGGAAGAAGTAAGATAGACAATATTTTTTAAGCAACAGAACTTGGAAAAGATTATAAAATTCTAGAATCTATAAAAAAAGGGAAACAAAAACAAATTTGAGTTTACTGCTGGTAAGTATGTTGATTACTAGCTAAAGAAATAAAACAGCATAGAAACATACATTTCATTTGTTGGAAGTTCAAACAAATCTGTCACTGGTATGGCTTCATTTCAATAGTCTTTTATACATTCATTGTAATTTGACCCTTGACTACACAATTGCATACTACTTTTCTGTAGTTCTAGCTTTCTCAGCTGAAATTTTTAATTCAGTTTAACTCATGGACCTGCATCTGTCGCATACTTGTCTATGTCCCATCATCTAAGTTGACCATATAGGTCAACCCCATTCTCCTTATTGTACCTGAATTTTAAAGACTCATATTCCCTTTCTAAATACTGACTTCTTCCCTTAATTTAGAGATGTAGCAAAACTAGGCACTCTAAAAAAACATGCAAAAGGAGGGCAAATATTCCCATACCCATAGTTGAAGCAAGAAGAGATCACACAACTAATGACTGCATGGGTCCTGAGAAGAAGAAAACCACTCTATGTGCAAATTTATCCTTCCACAGATCTTCCTACACACTTTCCTATTTTCTCTTTCTTTCTGACTATTTACTAGCTCGTTATCTGAATGCCAAGAATCCCACTATATAGTAGCTCCTGTTTCTCTCCTTTGATCAGGTCTATAATGCTTCCCTCTGCATTCAAAAAGGATGACTTCCTCTTCTTCACAACCATTAGAGACTGTATCTATACTCTCATCTGTACATCTTAGAAGTCTCAGAGATCTGGGCCCTCCACTTTCCAGTCTTTGGGGTCAATTGCTGCTTCTTGTGGACCATTTTATTAGGTTTCACTCCAAGCGACAAAAGTCTGGGTAAGGACTAGCAAGTCCCATTTCCTCACCTCCTAACATGAAATCAGGATGAATCTGGCTTTCCAGAAGAGTAGATAACACTACTGGAAACTCAAAGAAGCAGCTCTTTATCCTTCATGCCAAAAATAAACAAATGTGCTGCAAATTACTATTGAAAGAATAGAAATTAAAAAAAAAGACACAAAGCTGGTCAGGAAGAGAATGAAGAATGTGCAGCTTGAACTAAGCATATGCATAGATAACAAAAAATCCTCTACTATAAGCTTGCCTACACGTTGATAGAAAATGAAACTACGTTAGGATAATTTTTTTTTTCAATTGACCAGAGTAAAATAAAATTTGTGGTCCTTTTTTTCTTTTCTTTAGCAGGTACTTACAAAACATAGCAGTTAATTATTTTCAAATTTAAAAGTAATTGGAGGTAGCACAACTGATTTCTTGATTGTCTTCTAGATTAATTAGAGGTCCTCACAATATCTATTAAATTTTGTTCACCACTCATCCCTTCTACTTGGAGTGTGCGAAGTTTTTTAAAATGTTGTCAGTGGTAGGAAGAAAAACAGTAGTAAAGAGGAGAGAGAAGGACAGAGGCAGAACTACTTACAGTGGGACTATATAGATTTCATTTCTCAACCCTTTCCTTCCACGGCCAAAAGTTCAAAACATAAAATGTTATTGTTGATCATCTCAGACACTTAATGTCTTTATTCAACACTCTCTTTTCTGTAACATTGCTCAGAATCTTGATCATCTATGAAAAAACTATGTTATTTTTTCTCATAAGGAAAGTTGTCTTATGCTGCCCAGCCTATTCGCTAGTCTTTGTTTCATGCAGCAGAGGCTATTTCTCCTCATTTTTTACACAATGGATGAGACATCTCTCTCTTTCCAGAATTTTTCTGAGCTTTCTCTTTCCGATGCTATAAAGCATCACAAGTTGAGATTGCTGGAAACTTGTGAGAGTTTTACAGGACCAATAAATCTCTACGAAATATGAAAATGTTCAACAGATCAGAGTTTGACAACTGATGGATGAATATCTATAAATACTATATGAAATGCAAATCACTATGTTAATTCCGTATTAAGTAAGCACACTTGAAATCTTGAAGCCAGCCAAATTCAAAGGTTAAGAGTTCCACATTACAACCACAACTTCTGAAAACAGTAAAGAATATATATTTAATAGAAAAAGAAGCAAAAAATCAAGCATGCACTATAGAATTTCTGAGGGACAAAATATAAAGCACAAGGGACTGTAAGGTAAATCAAACAAAAAAAACTATTCTGTAACAAAACAATTCCTTTATAGAAACAATAAATTAAAATTTTAAAATTGAACTGAACAGTTCAAATTACAGAAACAAAACCAAAACCAAAACAAATACTACCAGAAAATCATAATAGTAAATTTTCTTACTCATTCTCTAGCAATGTGAATATGTAACTACATATACATCATCCTTATGAACTCTTCAGAAACATTTTACTTAAAAGAATGTCTTTAGTATATAAAAGTAATTATCCTAACAGCTGAAATCTTTAGTTTTCATGTTTATCTAAGCTTGAAAAAAGAAAAGTAGCAATCTCAAAGTTTAAATATTTTTTGTATTTTTTCATGGCAAAATTAATACAATTTAAATGCCCTACTAGTTTATATATAACAATGCTTATATATTAGTTTTTAATATTGTAGCACTGTGACTTAGAAGCTTTAATAATAGAGAATATATGTCAGATTTTCCTCCAGTAGGCAATAGAACTGAAATAAACTCTGTGATGCTCAAATTTGTTTAAGTTTTAAAGTATGATTAGATTAAGTAATTGACGCTGATATTTTACTACTGATAAGTTTTTTTATAAAGTCAAACCAATTTTGTAATGAATGTTTGGCATATGCTGTATGTTAAAGAGGCAACATTAACGGGACTATAATACAAACACAAATGAAGCAGTACTGAACAAATACTATAAAGAATTGTGACCCCCACACTTGTTTGCAGTATCATAGATGCCATAAATAGATTCTTAATGTATATGTAAATTAGATTATTTCACACTATGAAACAGCATTAAAAAAGTGTTGGAGTGGGGGTTTTTTTAAACAGCAATTTAGGTGCCTGTAAAAAAAAAAGAAAAGGCCATGATCTGTGAACCACAAGACAAAACTTTCTCATTCTGCCTAATTTAGATTAAACATGCTGATGGTACTCATATTGGAGGATATGAAAGAAGGATTTGAGGCCCTCTGAATCTTTCTATGAACCAGTGTTTGACTTTCTATTTCAAGACTCACAGATCTGAAATTTTTGCTGTCATGCCTACCTTTAGAAACACACAAACTCCATCCCTGGCAGTGTTCAAGGACAGGTTGGACAGAGCCTTGGGTGGCATGGTTTAGCGGGAGGTGTCCCTGCCCATGGCAGGGGGGTTGGAACCAGATGATCTTAAGGTCCTTTGCAACCCTTTCTATGACTCTACGAAACTCTTTTGTGACATCAGTTTTCAAAGTATCACCACTGTGGTATTTCTTTGTTATTTCAGCAACTGTTTTCATGATGAGAAAGAGACTTTTACACCTGTAGCAGCACATCATGAAGAATAAATTGTAATCAGTCCTTGCTACTGTGAAGAGAACTATCCCTCATAACTGCATGCATTTCCTCCAGCTTGCTTTTCAAGCCAGTGGCATCAGCTTACTAAGTCACTGTAATGATCAGACCAATCTCTGACTTTGCCCACATATAAAGACAGTTAGCATTTGTTTTCTGAGTTAATATCACCTTCAAGCCTCCTGCCCAAAAGTGCTCAAAGGAAGTAAAGTCATTAACTGTTCATTAGTCCTTCTGTGGTTTTCCAGTGAATATCTAAATCATCTAGTCACTTAGAGCTGCTGAAAAATAAAGGCTGCATTACATCAGTTGCATTACTAAGTTCACCTTTTGTTTCTTTGTTTTTCAGCACATAGAATAAACTTACTTATACAGTTAAAACTGGGCAGATGTAATCGAGTGCTTGCCTGTCTGAGAGATGATTTCAGGTAGACTTCACTCTTTGACAAACATTCATGTTACTTACAGAAAAATCTAATATACTGAGCAGCAGTTTCTGAAAACTGAGTGTTTTATTTTCTGCTACAGGAGTTCTGTGGACATGCAGACACTCCAAGAGTCACATCAAAGCAAATGCTGTTTGCTCTTCAAGTGCTTGGACAATACCCCCATACTGGCCATCCTCTCATCTTTAGGCTGAAGGTTCAGGGTAATATTTTTAAAGAACAAAATTCTGATATATAGTTGCATTCAGTCATTCACTATGAAATGTTAACAGGAATGAATTATGTTTGTTAGAACTATAAATCAAATTTCATGAATAAAAGAGAGCTACAGAAGGATTATAACAACAAAAAAAGGTACAGTAGTGTTTTTGAAAATTTCCAAATGTAAACAGGGCTGGATTTTTAAGCACAAGTGGTTAAACACAGTCCATGGAGAGACAAGAGAAGTATTTACTACTGAGAACTGGAAAAAAACAATCAACCAAAACCCTCCCAGAAACAGCCAAAGCAGTAAGACAAGGGTTTTTATCTTTAAGGTTAAAAATCAGTGGTAGAAATTGTAGATACATTCTGAGTTAAATTTGCTTTCATTATATTCAAATAGAACTACAAAAATGAAGTGGTCAAATAACATGAAAAGCAAGATTTCAATTGCTTTTCAAGTCAAGCAACATCAACATAATATCAGTATCTTCTTTCCACACAACAATTCTGTCTTTAAAAATTGCTGGGATGGGGAGGGGGGACCCAAAACAAAACAGATGACAGAAATCCAGCACTCTAGCAACTCCCTCGAGGGAACACATATTAAAAAGAAGCCTGAACCATATTATTAATTAGTTTGTAATTTCAGTAAGTGATTCATGGTATGATTTGATCTTGATAAATTTGATAAATTCCTTGGAAGAAAAATTATTACTTTGTTCAGTTTCAGTAAGTGAATGATTTTGCTAAAGGCACTACTTAAAAGGTGCACTTGCAATTTCTGCACAACTTCCAAGGTAGAGCTTCTCAGTATTGTTTTCAGTTGGTTTTATTAGGTTTGCTTTTCTCTTATACCTGATGTACTAAAGATTCAGATTTATTCCTTCATTTTAAAAGAATTTCTTCTGCATTTTATAATATCAGGAGACCATTCTCTCCTACTCTTTAGAAGTGCTTGAACCATATCTTTGTCATCTTGAAGTCCATCACAGAAGAACTCCTTGTGTCGGTAACTACTTAGTTTAGTAAAACAGGAGGAAAGTATTGATGAGGAATACCATTAGCAAGAGGCACTGTTGCTGAAGTTATGCTAGATTAATGAAGAAGGCAGCCCAAAAGTGAGACCAAGATGATATGAAAATAAATCAGAAATTATAGTACAGAATGGTAAAGACAGATTTTGGGCTACACACATGGAATAGACAGTGAAATGTGTCAAAACCTGAGC
Organism: Coracopsis vasa; assembly: GCA_026283785.1. Classification (NCBI taxonomy): domain Eukaryota; kingdom Metazoa; phylum Chordata; class Aves; order Psittaciformes; family Psittacidae; genus Coracopsis; species Coracopsis vasa. The sequence goes on from JANHGB010009453.1 coordinate 8,906, forward strand.
CAAATCTCAAACTTTTCATTTTAATATCCTCTCCTCACTGCACTCAGGATTTCATTGTTGAAAAATAAATGTTTTTCAATCTTGTGAAAAAAAAAATCAAGAAATTATCAGCTGGCTTAATTTCCCAGTTTCAAAATTCTGAGCAAAACTGAATTTTATATTCATCATCTGATGTAATCTTTATTAAGTCATGTGGAAGGACTCAAGAGAAAGAAAAGCTAACCTGTATATAAGACAGAAGAAACTTTTGCTGCAAATGAATACATCTAGCATGACTTTTTCAGTTACTATGAAATATGTCAAGAAGAAAAAAAAAATCTTTCCAGTGAGAGAAAACATTTTGTTTTTCTTCTGTTCCAGTATGTGGAATTCTTAAAAATACACTGAAATAAAGAATTCCGGATTTTGTATTTAAAGGATAAAAGTGGCTCTCAAACACTGAATGTTAAACTTTGAAATAGCTTTTAAATACAAAACAAGCATGGAGAAGAAAACATCCTAAAAGCAAAAGAAAAAAAAAAAAAACCAAAACCACAAAAAATAAACCAAAACAAAACATACACAATTTAATTTTACTTACAAGAACTTAGCATGCAATCCATTAACCTTCTGTCAAAGATATGACACAAAACCAACCATGTCTTTCTGTAACAATGTATAAAATCAGTGGTTCCACGAAAGTAATCTAAATTCAATCACATAATTTTGTGTTTAAGCAAACTTTGAGATGGGCTTCTTAAAATAAGTGCTGTGAAAAAAAAAATATACATATATATATATAAATAGACTGGAATCATATCTGGGATTAAAACTGATTCAACAATCATAGTGTTAGTAAACATTAGCCCTCCATTTATGATGAATCGTAAAGGTCATTTACAGAAAATGTGCCATTCTTAATCATTTTATTTCATGAAGATTGCAGAGAGTTCCTTCATGTTAACATTCAAACTCCCTGAGATATTAAAATTGGATATTAGACCAATCAACTGTTACAAAGAATATATAAATACAGCACTGGAAAAAGGTTTCTGTTATCAGCACCGAAAGTGGCATGTGTGTAGATTCCTCTTGTATTTACAACGTTATTAGAGTTGTCTGTGGCTATCTTGTCCTAGGAAAAAATGCATGTAACTTTATAATATAATTATTGCCATACACAGAGATTTCTTAGAGCTTCTTTGTAATGGGTTAAATGAGACAAATCTCATAAAAATGGGAATACCCATATATATATTTACCTAGTTTTCCATTTGAAAAGGATTTCAGTGATGTTATGTTGGAATTTTCTGTTCTGTACAACTATTTATAGAATTAGTAAGCAAAACCGAAGATGTATGTGTCATACAATGTAGAGACATTGTCATATTCACAAATATATTTCCGTCTTTACTATATGTCTTTTACAATTATTTGGACAACAATTGTTGACTGCTCCTGTTCCTAGAAGGAAAAACCAGAACATTGTGTACTTATACTATCATGCAGTATTCAAATGGTGTGTGCAATCAAATGATTAGCTGCAAATTGAGCAATTTACATAAACTACAGTACCATTTCAACAAAAGGTGTCGCATGTAGAAGAGAGCAGCTTTAATGTATGACTCAGGAATGTGTCACTGAATCCTTCTGCAACTGTTTTTCTTTACTAGCTCATTTACAATGCTGAAGATGTTTCAAAGTTTTGTACAATGAGGTGTTTCTCTTAGTTTCATCAGATTCTTTGCTAAAAATAATACAAAAAAAAAAGCGCCTCTTAATGATTCCTACTACTTCCTTGAACAAATAAATGTGACAATTTTACAGCAAAAAATCTGAGAGCTTTACTGTCAGAGGATAATTTAATGATATGAAGAGTCTGGTGGCAATACCAGCTTAAAACATTCCATCACCTTCTTACAGTGGAGACAGGACATGGAATTATTCATTTTAAAATCCAATTCAGTTTGTTACACCCACTCACTAAGTGACTTTAGCAGTACCAGTTGCCAACAAAAATGCAGCAGGTTATGGAGGCAAGAATGACAAACAGTAGTGGCAAGGAATGGAAGGAAAGGTGGGAATATCTTAAACCAAGATAACTAGATCAAGACATTGCAGCGCAGCACAACACATGTTTGATAAAGTAATGAGTAGTACAACAAATATTTGGAGGGCAAACCACCAAGGTTTTCCATGATCATTTTGGCATAAACACAGAAAATTTGGAAATGCCTTACTTCCTCCTTTTTCTGTCTAGTGATGAAGCCAGATAAATAACTGCGCTTTACCATTGGAGTTCATGGTTTGAAAAGCTGTCACTTCTGACACTCGGTTGATAGCACTGGGGAAATGACCGCTCATAGTACAACAAGAATGCGGATTTAATTGCTTTGAGTATGGATGTCTTGGGAGCTTGCTAAATGTTTTATCCAGGAATCAAGTCCTGTCACTTCTTAAAACACCTGGAAAAACTGCCATATGATACAGATCATATTGTACACATCTTTTAGACAACTAATCTCATTCCATTTAGCAGAAACAATAGTAACTGAACTGACAGCTGTACTAATTCTTGATGAAAATATTCTTAAATTAATTTGCATTATGCATAGTTCATTGTTGAAAAAGACAAAAATTGACTCTAGAATTAATTGAATTAGATTAATTATTCTGCAGAAAATAATTAAGAAATTATGTTTTTCATACCTAATTTTAGTTTGGCACATAAAGAGTCCTTTGGAAATTTTAAAACAAGTTGGAACAAATCAAAAAGACTGATATTATTCCCTGAAATGTAAGTCTTTTATATATGCATTACAAAGTTACTTCTTATCTTGAAATTGGAGGAACATTTTAGAAAATGTAAATATGCACTGGAAATTCAGATCTGTTTGATGAGGCTAATATTTTGCCATTAATATTCATGTCCAAAATTAACAGTCAAAAATTTTTTGTAGCCATTGACTGTAGGGAATATCCCATGAGTAGAGATGTGGCTTTTAATATGGATCTAAGCAGTGATCCAGCAAGGACTGGACTTCCTATACTCCAAGAGTTTAAGCCTGAACGGGAAAGGAAGCACCATCACATAAGGCACTGGAGAAAAAAAGAGAAGTGGTGTAATGAAGAAAGTTCTGGAATTAGGTTTTAACAGGTGGTTAAATAATTGATCAGGCTGCTCAACAAATCAGTATGAATCTTTGCCAACAGTTTTGAAGGCTGAATTGATTTGGTGTTTTTTTGCTTTCTTTTTTAACTTCAAAGGAGACAAGGGAAGAGCATCTAAATCTTGTTAAGTGCAAAGGACTATTCTATGAACTTCAAGCTGCAAGAAACCCCTTCAAAATATCCTTTTTGGATGGAGGATCAGAGCAAAATATCTACCAGAACTAGGAATAAAATGGGAAGGAATTCTGCTAGCTCCCCTACAAAAACTTAATTTGACTTATTACAGCTCATTTTTATATGCTCTCAACTGAATCATATATAAACAAAATAAAGTCAAAGAGGAAGAAATGAACTGTATCTTAGGTAAATCTTCAGTTCTGTGGTGATGGTGTATTCCTCTGATGCAAAATTTGTTCACCATTTCACCCTTCATGCGTATACACTCACCTACCTGAATGTGTTTGTCATTTAAGATCCCTTCCAACCCAAACGATTCTATGTTTCATATTTTTAGATATTTGGTGCTAGTGCACATACACAGTTTTAATTTAGAATTAGATAATCCTGTATAATAATAACAACATATAAAAGAACTTGGAAAACAGGAACTGGTACTGTAGATATGCAGAAGTTATTCTGAATAAAGTTTCAGAGTTTAAGGAGATAAAGGAAGATTAAGCTATTGATAATTTTGATCCTGTATATACAAAAAAGTAAGACAAGAGAATGTCAAGATAAAGTTATAATGACACAAAAGAAAGAAGAAAACAGTTTTTCTCACAGATAAATTATATAACTTGAAACATATGAAATTGTAGGATCTCATAGAATAAGAATCATCGTGAGTGTGGTAAAAGAATTTTAAAGTTAGGGTTTTCTGATAAAAATTTCAATTTATTTTTCCAAGACTGGGGCAATAATATTTCTGGCAGATCTGGTAATACAGGTTGAAAGGACACAGGCAATTTGCCTTTCAGTCAAATCTATGAGGAATTTGTGAATGCCTTTTGGCAGCATAGTATCACAACCCCAAACTGAATGTCCAGTACTACTTAATAGGTTGAAAAGAAAGGAATCATCTAAATGAGCATATGGATTTGCTGGCACAATGTAACGTACACAAGGTGCTTATTATGTGAAGGTCAGGCACAAGCACTGATATTGACAATTTTTAAAGCACATAAAAAGAGAAGAAAAAAATTAAGATTAACCAATAAACCTCTTGGATTATTTGTTAGTATATTGTGAAGTATTAATTTCATATTTGAAAGTACGTCAAACAGTGTGTAGCCACATAATTTGAGAATATTATTTTTATAAACTACATTTGCAATAAAGACTATTCTATTAAGTCATATTGGAAAGTAATGTTTCTTTCTGTATGTAACCATTGATTATACCTAACAACACACTTGAAAGATAGAGTTGCCAAAAAAGAAAAGTTATTCATCTCCTGTGAGCAAGGTCCAAAGAACATTAATCCTAGTTGGAAGTTATCACCAGAGAAAAGTTAAAAGATTTATGGCCAGGTCATGATCAATATCCTTAATTTAACTAACGGAGACAAACTCTGGCTCCTCAACATCTTCCCTGCCAAGGAACTTAACCTGAGAGAAAAAGATAAACCTTACTCTCTCAGTGTTCTACAGTTATAACACGGTTTAAAAAAGGCTTTAATTGAGGGGGAGAGGTTGAGGGAAACAGGGTGTTTTACATAAAATCCAAGAATTTCTAAGGTATATATAAGCACAATTACAGTCCTTAAACATTAACTTACATAAATATATTTATAGCTATGCTTACATGTGTACAAGTTTTTGGGATACCTGAGAAGGAGCTAAGAAATTGTAATAAAAGACAGACTTAGTAGCTTTTCCACTCTGAGAATCTGCAATGGGTTTTCTTTAATGAAATTAGGGTTGATATTCCCTGACTTTTTGTTAAATTTAATGGTCAGTTGAGTAGAAACTTTCAATGTTCAGCACTTCATTTTCATTTATACTAATACTTCATTATAATACCTCACTCTAAAACATTTATTTACTTTTTTCTTATACTATGTTTTTATCTTGCTGAATGTTTTTGTAAAGAAGATAGGAGATGAAGGTCACTGTTAATAGTTAGACAGCCATGAACATGTTTAATATAGTACAAAAATAACCTTTTCTTCCAACCTAAAATAATATGGACTTAAATAATATTAGAATTACCACTGTTTGAAAAAAATATGCAATTAATCAGAAAGTGTAGAATTAATCAGAAAATAAATACTATGAAGGGTGACACAAAAGAGCATTGCTAATTTTAACTTCAGATGTGAACACTTTATCAACAATTAATAGTAGCTGCTAATAGAATCTCATTTATTTCTACTACCAAAGAATAATTGAATAATACCAATTTTTGCAAAAGAAGCTGAAACAAAATCAAACACAAGCGCACACACTCTCTTTAAAACTTATTCCTTCCAACAATGTCATCTTTGCCACAAATTCTGTAACCATACCATAAAGATCGTTTTCCTTCACTCTTTTGGACAACATACATAAGCATACCTTTATTCCCTGTCAGGGAGTGTAAGGATACAGTTTTCTATTGAAATTATCACAGCTGTAAAAGTAAAAATATGAAAGTATAAATATCAACATGAATTAAAATTAATGTCAGATTTAATAGCATTGATGTCTGACTCAGGTTTACTATGCAGTGGTCAGGTATAAATTCATACACACTAAGTTACATGCAAGTTTCAGTGTAGGAGCAAGATTTCACAGCAAAGAAAAGTTTTACTTTTTTATTTGTATATTGGTCCTTGGGTCTTTTGATTGTCATGGTCACCTTACAGATCCCAGGAGTCCAAGAATGAAAGCAGTTTGCAGAACTGAATAGTGTTTGTTCAAAAGCTTTGTGATAATACTATTGTCTGTCATTCTATCTCTATTACTCTTTTTCCTGAACAGGTATCCAAAACAATAATGAAGAATTTTGTAGATATGCTAAATGTAGCATCAAGTGGTTTAAGGTGATACTTTTAGGGAAGAAATTACAAATACCCAGATTTTCCACTGAAATTCAGCTGTGATCTCCAAGTTAAACCAAAATCTATAGCATGTGTGGCTCAATACTGAAAAGAACTGCTTTCCAGTAAAGCACCATTCCTCTCAGACAAAGAGCAATTAGGACTTTCCTTGAGAAACTATCATTGCCTGTCTTACCTGTCTTCCTCACTGTCTAAAGGCAAAAGCTTAAAAAGTGTCTGGTCACAGTATTGAAGTCCAAGGATTTTTATTTTCATCCTTTGCATCTAATGGCTAGTCTAAATACGGAGCTTACTGTAATAGCCCTGATTGTGTGGCTATACAGACAGACAGCTAAATTGCTTAGGTCTTTTTCTCACTAGATGAATGGCTTATGAGTAGGGTAGAAAAGCATGGCTTGAATTGTCCCATTTTCTCCTCTCTAATAGATTACAGAGTGTGGATATAGGCAACAGTTCATCCACACTCAGAGATCTCTGCTCTGTGATTCTCCTTTGAATTCCTCTTCAATATGTATGCAGTGCTGCAAGGAAGAAGAGAGAGATTAAGTGGATGGTAGTGACAGCAAAGATGTGAATGAGGCAGAGCTTTGGCACTTTTTTAGAATAAGATGGCTTTCCTTTACGGGTGTACTGCTAAGGGTGAGTGTTTGAGGGGAATGGTTTCAAGCGGTATGAGTAGAAAAGAGAACTGCAATATGAGTGCTCCGTCAGCAAGTTTGCTGATGACACCAAGCTGTGCGGTTCGGTTGATACACTGGAGGGAAGGAATGCCATCCACAGGGACCTTGACATGCTTGTGGTGTGGGCTGATGCCAGTCTTACGAAGTTTAACCATACCAAGTACAAGATCCTACACCTGAGTCACAGCAATCTCAGGCACAGCTACAGGTTGGACAGAGAAGAGATTCAGAGCAGCCCTGTGGAGAAGGGCTTGAGGTGTAGGTCAATGAGAAACTTAACATGAGCCATCAGTGTACGCTCGCAGCCCAGAAGGCCAACCGTATCCTGGGCTGTATCAAAAGGAATGTGACCAGCAGGTCAAAGGAGGTGATCCTGCCCCTCTACTATGCTCTCGTGAGACCTCACTTGGAATATTGTGTGCAGTTCTGATGTCCTCAACATAAAAAGGACATGGAACTGTTGGAACAAGTCCAGAGGAGGGCCATGAGGATGATCAGGGGACTGGA
>JANHGB010009457.1:0-10872 GCA_026283785.1 Coracopsis vasa
GACTTTGTAGATTTCTTCAAGTGAAACGACATTGTAGAAGGGACTGTACATCTAGCCTAAGAGAAAAAAGAACAATATAAACACATAAGGTAAAACATCTCTGTGCACATATGAGTAAAGAGAGGTAAAGAGAGATAAAGAGACATATCACCCTTGTACTCATCTCTCATAACCAAGTGAGGAGTCAGTCAGCATTTTGGAGTGGGGATGTCTCCCTTGGAAGGAGGACCTGAGGAGGCATTTACTTGCTACAGTACTGTATAATTATGAAGAAGAGACACAGAGGCCCAATATCCCTGCATAACTGACAGCTCTGATTACCTGCTTTTATATTAGATGTACAAAGAGAGCTGCTGAGGTTGCAGTGAGTGGGTTACTGGAGAAGAGGAGGAGAAGGTAAAGGCAGAGCTGACCCTTCCCAGGGCATTCCAGTGCTGTCTTCAGTGTGTGACTGTGCCTGTGCATCCGCCTTCATACTGCTGCCACATCTAGTCTTGAAACAGATCCACGTACCCTCCTTTGGCTATCCAAATGGTCCATGTTTGAGACAGAGGCTCCCATTGCTTTGGCTATCTTTGGCTTTCCACATTTCTGACTGGTGAGGGGCAGCTGTAGTGCAGGACAGCAGCCTCAGGCAGGATCCACCTGCCACCCAGGTACCAGAGGCGTGCACCTCTCTCGGAAATGGTGTACTTACAAGGGCAAGGTCAAAAAACCAATAGTGCTTCTCAGGCAGAATAATCAAGTTGAAAGGACAGCATCAAAAACAGAAAAATAACAAGAAAGCTAGGGAGTACAGCAAGCAAAATGTCCAGAATAGAAAATTAGGCAATCAAGGTGGCAGAGCAATCAGCTGAGGCCACAGGCGAGATTGCAAGAAGGTACCACCCCATAAGCCTGGAGAGTACAAGGCCCTCGTTGGATGGGAACTGCCACAGCTCCACTCAGGCCAGGCTGGGGACTTACCCATTTATTTATAAATCCTACACACTGTACACTGATGTGCATCTGACTGCATTTTTAAAGCTGAAATCCCAGTTTTCTTCTTGTCTTTTAGAGAAGAAGTGTTGGGCTTCGTACCAATTTGTTAAAAAAGACTGGGCAAAGCTTAAAAACCTATGCATTGAAACGTAAAAGAAATATGCCTTGTTCTAAGGGCATTTGTCTTTTTAGAAATCAAGAGAAAATTTCCATATTCTTAGTCCCTCCTTTGAAATGTGTTGTTTTTTTCCCTTATAACTTTCTCAAAAGGGAAAGAAGAGATTTTAGGTATTATCTGCAGTTCTCCTTTTCAGGCAAATGCTTCCTGCATTTATTTTCTATTTACTGAAGCAGGATATAATTGCAGTTATTATTTGTTTAAGCAGGATAAATATATACTGTACCATGGAATATTATGAATACTATAAATACTATACTATACTATAAAAAACTTATTTCTTATTTCCCTAGAAAACATAGGCTTTATACCTTAACCTCAGCCCCTTGGAGTAGGTTCTAGCAGTGTTCTGCAATTGTGTAGGGTGAGTGTTGAACAGGGGGAAGGATCCTGAAAAAGTGGGATGAGCCCACTTGTAATCATGGCTTTTATGGGCTGATGGAGGTTTGACTGATTGGAGTAACTCTGAGAAGCTTTAGTGGTTATGGGACCACTGAAAAAGCAGCGCCTCTTGTCAAAGTCCAGATCTTATAATATATTGGTATTTATTATGCATGAAATATCACCATGAGTGCCAACAAATCTGCAGTCCTCACTCCTTCACACATTTCAGAAATGAGCTAATCTGCATTTTGGAGTCCCAATGTTTTATGAAGAAGATGTAGTTTAGGAAGGAGTCAGCAAAAAGGCAGCAAAGAAAGATCCACAGCAACTCTCTCAAATGATTCCTGTTACAGAATAGAAATCATTATTTGATTCCTATTGAATCAATAGTCCTTTCTATTGAAGAACTATTCTTCCTATTGAATAATAGGAATACATCGTAATACAATGTAACACAGCTATAACTATTGTTTGTCTTCTTGGTCAAATTCTCCTTGAGAAAGCAAAACCTAGGCACCAACAAATACTGCTGTTCTAGTTACATTGTTGCACATGTCAAGAGATAGATCACATTCATTATTGTTTAGGCTTATACATTACTTACTTCATTTCAACAATAGCTGTGCCAGTGCACACAGGAACGAAATAAATCCTAATGAATGCTACAGTGACAGAATGCAGTTGTACTGAAGTGCAGGTCATGCTCTAAACCATGAAGAATGACTGAAGAAAACCAGGAAAAACTGGCAAATGCTTACTAACCGACACAGAAGTTCTCCATGAGGGTGTGGAAGAAGCCATCTCCACTAGAAATGAACTAAAGGAAGGAATTTCAGAGCTCCTTTGTGCTCCAGACAAGCCACACTGGCAGTTTGGACTTACTTAGATGAGCAAATTCAGGAGCTTGCAGTGAGTCAGAGGTAGTTCGCTAATGAGCAGTGGACAGCAGGATACAGTAACCCTGCCACTGAAACAGCATTTCAGCATGGGCTTCCCTGAGGCAAGGATATTGCTTTACATTTAAGAATTTAGTTCACTAAAGTGCTCAAGCAGATCCTCAGTAGTAAATAGACAAATTGTTGCACAGGAAGGGTAAATCTACTCCAGCCCATGCCGCAAAGAACTACCCCTCTCAACACACAAATACAACTGTTGTGCGTCTAGCTGCCAGCTCTTTCTTCTCCATCTCCAGGCTTCACAAGACTTCATGTAAAGTCCAGTGCTAAAGCACGAGCATGAAAGGAATCCCTTTGCAGAAGATCAAAAATTCATCCTGGCATGCTTTATTGCATGCTGTCATCCCTGTGATTTTTCCTTCTGGCGTAGCTCCATTGTCTTAAAATAGACCATCTCTGAAAGGGCAGTCATTAGAGTCAGCAGTTTATTTTGGATGGAGAGAAGCACCGGGCATTTCAAGAGCACAACAGCTTCTTCTTTTCAACCCTACGAACAAGACAAATCTTCTGAGCACATTTCTGTGCCAAACATCTTTCTGGCTGAACAGATGCTCCCGTCATTTTACTTTCATGCTTCCAATTAGATGAAAGAATTTTGCAGAGGGTTTCCTGTAATCACATTTATTGTCACTTTTTTGTGTATAGGCACCTACCTATAAGCTGTGTGGCAATGACATGAAAGTAAAACTGAGCCTGGATATTACAGGCTCTGATAATTAATGTAGTATGACAGAGGCTTTCTTCAGGAGTCTTTCCATCTCCTAGACACCGCGCCAGGGAGTTTTGTCTACTGTATTGTAATCTTGCTTGTCATGGCACTTCCCACAGTAGGAAATAAGTGTCCTAAGAATTAATAGGAGTCATAAGGAGATGAAGTCATTAGGGCCTTTGCTAAGTGAATGCAGCATTATTCACACACTTAAGAGTTTAGCACATGCTTAATGTTTTAACTAGTGTGGCTAAAGGAAGGAGATGCCTCACCCAAAAATGTGCTGCATAATTACAGGTGAAACAATCATATGCCCCTTCCAGGGCACTGAGATAAACATGATGTGCTGTCTTACCCTAGCTTTCTGTGTATGTATATGATTTCAGTTCCTGCCTCCCATATGTTCTTTTGCAGTGCTCCCTCTCCCTCTTCAGATTTTACTTTTCAGATTTTACCATCACCGCTGATGTATTTTATGAAAAACAAAGTAAGGCAAATTAGCTTCCCTTCCCGGGCTGATTTCATCTTTTAATCTCCAATTCACCTCACTGTACCTGTTTTCCTCACTTTGAAAGAAACTCTGCTTGGAAAGCTATTTTTTAAATGCTTTTCCTTTTTAAGGTTGCAGCTGCTCAGGTAATTTTCTTTATCACTATGATGTTGACTCAAAGCAGCGCAAGGTAGACGGAGAGAAGGAAACAAGGATGCCAGGTCAGTGCCAGGACTTCTCTGAACCCCAAGGACAAACCAGTTATATCTTTCAGCCATGCCTTGGGAAAAGTCAGTAAAAGATGTAGTGGTAAAGTGTATGTAAAGTGTTCATAAAGTGTTTCCTTTTAGTTGTGAAGACAGAAAAAGATAAAAACATCTTTAGCCAAGCAGGAGATTTTTAAGTGTCTGTATTATAACAGAGCTGTAAATACAAGCAGAAATGCTTCCACCTCTGCAGATTACTTTGCCCACAGTTCAGCTGCTGTAAGTGGCACAGGAACAGACATCAGTGACAGTCTACTTGCTGTCACTTTTCTGCACCACAGCATATGAAGATAAAATGCAAAGGGTGAATTCATCTGAACCTTAGAAGCTACTTAAAAAAACCCCAGAAGAGTTCTTGGAAAAGGTTTGTGGCTTTTGTATCTGTTTCCATTACGATGACTTCTGAGCCTGAACACTTGCTTCTGATTTTTCTAGTCTGCTAACTCCCCTGTTTTAACTCAGCTACTGTCAGAAGTTTGTGCCAGTGTCATTTGGCAGGCCTGGCCCTTGGAGAGAGCTGTTTCTTCGCCTGATGGCAGATGACTTGGCCTTTTCTGCTGTCAAGGCTTTTTAAGATGTGAAGAAAAGGAAACTGGCAGCAGTATTAAACAGAATTTATTCAGTAGTTCAGTACTGCAGATTCATAGACCCACATAGGCTGGAAGGGGCTGCCAGAGGCTGCCTGCTGCGACCCCTGCTTAAAGCTAGACCAGTGACAGCAGATTGCTCAGTAGACCTTCAAAATCGCTGAGGATGAAGATGCAACAACCTCTCTGGGCTATGACAGTCTGCACCAATGTTTGACCACTCTCACAAGGAAAATTTATATCCGTACATCTGATGAGAATTTCTGTGATTCCAGCTTGTGTCCATCACATCTTCTTGTAGTCATGTCCACTGGAACTTGTTGTAGCCCTGTCCACCGGATCTTGTTATAGCCCTGTCCACCACACTGCTAAGAAGAGTTTGGCTCTGATTTCTCTATACCATCTTACCTGATGGCCCTTTGCTGGGTTCACTCCAGCATGTCTGTGACTTTCCTGTACTGGAAAGCCTGAAACTGAACCCAGTACTCTCAATGTTCCTTCCCAGTGCTTAGCAGAGGGGAAGGCACACTTTCTTTGACCTACTAGCAATACTTTGCTGATGCAGCCCAGTATCCTGCTGGCTCACGTCCCACTCTAGGATCTAGGGTGAAATGTACACTGTTCAGGGTGGGTGGTGAATCATTGGGCTCCTCTGGATTTCAGGAAGCTGTTCATCTGCTGTGTTTCCTTCCAATGGAGCCCTATTGAATTTTTTTATTTTTTCTTCTTCTTTTTTCCTTATGATAGCAAAGATAATAAGTGCTCACAATCTGTTCCTGCTCATTGTGCTTCTGGTAGCCAAGAAAATAGCCAAATATGCCATTCATCTGTGCACGAAGATTACTGACGGTATTGCACTACCTGTAAGGTTTTATCTGAATGAAATTTAAGTAGGTCAAGCCCATACAAACAAAGATGCCCTAAAAGTCTGTTCTTTTTGGAAAAAGGTACTTTTTGCTAAGAGTTACCTGCTTTCAATTTCTCAACTTATGGGACCAAACAACACTACAGCAAAGTCCAGTACAGGCAGCAGAGAGGAGTAAAACAATGCCCTGCGGAGCTAGGCAGACACTGATTATCAGTGCTAAAGACTCCTGTGTACATAGCTCTGGTATGTGTCCCTTTTCAGCCTGGACCTTCTTTCTAGCAGCCTTGAGTGAGAAAGTGACATACATTGTGGTTTAAAAGAGTTGCAGCAGGAGATATGGAGCCCTTCAAAATAGCATGCAACGATCCACCTAGCTGCCATTTATTTTGGAAACGAGTAATTTTTATGAATGAACAATGACTCAAAAAGCCTGATCCAAAGCTCACTGAAACCAAGGGGAACATTTCTTTTGGTACACTGGATTTGGGTCAGCTGCATGATGGGTCATGATTTGGGTCATCGGTCTAAAGGGGTTTGCACACATCCAGCAGAAGCACGGGGCCAGTTAAAAGCTTATCTGCAAAAAATTTGGTCTACGAGATCCTGTTCTAAGGGATTGCCACTTCCCCTCATAAAATAGTCCGCGTCCTGCTTTCCTGCCGGAGCGATGAAATTAACCTGATGGATTAGCTACTATAAAAGGTATAAATACTCTCAATGAAAAAAATGAAGCCTGCCTTTCCATGACGTTTTCTGTTGCTGAATCCTCTAATAATTGAGACTGCTCTGCCAAGGCTCCTTGGCAATTTATTGTAGTGCCTGAAAGGCTACCTGTTATCCACTCACTACAACCTTTAGCACCAGCTCACAGTGACCTCAGATATTACACAGCGAATGAGCAGAATTTGTGTGTGTTCATCCTATTAAAGTTATTGCTGCAATAGAAGGACCATCTGTCCATTTAATGTATTTAATGGGAAAATCTGCTTTAAAATTATCTAACTCTCTTCTCAGCCAAGTATGTATATAATTTGTTCTTTTTAAAAAACAAAGAGAAAGGGATTCACCACCCAAACACAAAAAAAAGTCTAAGGAGAGCCTTTTCTGACATCATTTAGTCCTGTTTCCCCATGCTATAGTACTGTTAACATCAGTGGGTTTGGTTGGTGCTAATTTACCCCTGTTCAGTGGAGACCAGACCCACTGAGGGCTGAGATTGGAGTACATTTAATGACACCTGCACTGAATGGTCCTGATCATCCAGGATATCCCAGACCAACTCAAGAGGCTTACTAACCCAACAAAGTGGATGTTAATGTTGATCAGGCTAATGGAAGAAAAGCCCATGCTTCCCTCAGAAGATGCTAGTTTGAACCTGTCAATCAGATATTTGGGCAGATTTTCTGCTACAGATCCCCTGCATTCAGGGACAGCAAGGCTATATCTTTACTTAAAAGCAATGCAGGTCAGGGTCAAACACCCCAAAGAGCAACTGTCACTTCCAGTTTGCACAGCTTAGTGCAGAGTCTCTTCTCCGCTTCACTGAATCAAGGTGGCCTTATGCAAGGTGTTTGTGGGGATCCAGTCTTGCTTTGCAACCTCCCCACTGTATATACCAAACTTCTTCTGGATGCACATGAGTCTCCAGAAGGCAGCCTGTACTACCAAAAATCTGCAGAAATGACAGAAATACTGGCTATTGTTAACATGAATGGCCAGTCTGCACAAGTCTTTGGGAATAAAAGCTGCTTTGAGATATACGATAGGCACTTGCAAGATGCTTTCTGAATTCTGTTTATCTTCATTGTGTGCAGAAGTGCTTATTACCATTTGCATATAACTTTAGCTTGTCAAACTGTAATTTGTCTGCTTCCCAAATTAAAATGGACAATGGGAGTATGGCAGTTTTCCCAGCTCAAAGGGCAATGTCAGCCATGTATTACACAGAGTGTTGATCCTCTAATCATGTAATAATGCAAATGGCTGGGAAGAAAAAATATAATTAGCTCATTAAGAACACAGAAAATCTTTCCTGTCAGGCCAGACCTGATTTAGCAATTTTATCATTCATGTCCAGCCAGGCAACGCAAAGTGCAAACTTTCATTTTGTTGCAGCCTGCATAAGGCATATGAAAACCACAGATGCAAAATTAAACAATGCTACTATATAAGTAAGGCTTGGTTCTGTTTATTACTAAGCTGTTTTAAAGGCTTAGACCTATGATCCTGAACTCAAAGAGATATCCGTGTTGATGCAGATGCTTCCTCCCAGCAGGCTGTCTCTGTGGCTGCAGCATCTGCCCTGTACATCACCTTGCTACTTGGACTCAGTGCTCTTTGTCCTCCCTATACCTGCCCAGATCACTGGTAATTCAAAGGGATGCAAATTCCGGTTCACAACCCCTTGAGGGATAAAGGAAGTACAGGAAAAGCTTATAGTAGCTCCTCCGCGCACAGCTTAGGAGGATGTCAGAATAAGCATTCTTGAGAAATATATATTTCAGTGAAACCTTAAAAGTGGCAGGGCTGACCATTTTCTATCTGAACACAAAGATGAAAAGAGTGAAAAACCCACACTTCAGCTGAGAGACATAATTGCCTTTCTACAGAGCCTCCAGTTATGACTCTTTTAGAATCAGAATCTTGATGTGGTGGGTAATTCTGACATTTAAAAGAAAAGAAAAATCAAGTGTCCTGAAAATATTCAACTGAGCTTGAGTTTTCTTGAGCAGTTGGACCCTAACAAAAATCTTACCCTCATTACTTTTCCTCCTTTTCTGCTAATAGATACGTCTTCTTACAGAGTGTTTCCATTTCTCTGAACAAGAATTTCCTAATAATGAATAATGGTCTGCCAGAAAATGTATAACCAATTTACCAGGTTTAATAACACAGCAGAAAAAGTATCTTTCCAGCAGAAAAGCAGCATTACTTCAGCCCTCAGCTTCACCTTGCAGAAGAGAAAGGGGTTTTCACTGTTTTGTGGTGCAATGCCAGGTATTTTGATAGAAATATCTCTCTGCTGCATTAATGCTGGTAGACTCTGTCCAGTCAAGACCTGTTCTGCCCTTGATCTTCACACTAGTCTAACTAACCATCATGTCAGTGAGTGATAACAAAACCTCTCACTGGGAACTTGTTTCATAGGCAGAAATTTCAATCTTTGCTGTCTGGCTGTGCAGGAAGAATAACATTGTCACTGGCAGGGCAATGGGGGCCACTGCTTTTAATCCACTGTACAGAGTAAGCAGAGGTGTGTAATGCAGGTATTGCCCAGGGTTCCTCTCATCTCGCTAATATTTGGCTCCTTAAGGATTAGCTATGCTTGGTCAAATGGAAATTACCCAGTATTAGTGAAGCACCTTCATCTGACAAGCCAGGATTCAGGGTAACACTGAATGCAAATGTGGCTATGGTAAAACTGCCAATAAAGTCTTTATGCTAATATCAGATTAAAAGCCCTGAGCATCAGGAGGCCATGTTAAAAGACAAGAAAAGTATTTCCAACCATCCAGGATAACAGATGAGGCAACAGATGCCAGCATAACTGTGGGAGTGCAATACTTTATGTAGGGAATTAGCACATCTAGGTGGGAAGAAAACAGAGCAAGTGAATGTGCTGACAGAAAGTTCATCAACATCTGCAGACCCTGTTCAGTGGTGCTAAAGCATCCTTCCCCACATGAACCCCCAGCTTTGAGAGTTTACACTGGCATCTTAGTTCCTCACAATCTTCAAAGAGCAATTGGATCGTTCATATACTTGCATCAAATTTTAGAGAAGCATTATGTGGCTGTCAGGAAGTGAAGGACAAATATGTCAGTGTCCTTGGAATAAATAAATATCCCAAAGGAATGCTTTTTGGCTACGCAGCTCACTCGCATCTCTGCGCACTCCAGGCAGGTAATTTCTCCAACCAAACACAAGAGCTAAAAGTGACTGAATGGAAAAACCCACCAAGAGCTCATGAGAAGATTGTGAGCTCCAAACCACAGTCCAAACCTCCCAAATCAGGAGGCAATCCTTCAAAATTTTCAAAGTAAATACTGCTTGATTCTTTTTCTCTCTATTCTGTGCCTTCACAGCACACATCATTAAGCAGTTCTCTACAATTCCATTGCATGTCACATAACTCCTCTCGCAGTCACACCTTGGGGGTGAGGAGTTAATTGTCTGACCACAGTTTGACCACATAATCATACCATTGGGTGAACCAGGACTTTAGGAGAAATGCTGCATGCCATTTAAGCTTCATAACATAAGGAGAGCTGGGAACACTGTTGTGCTATCTCTGGGCAGCAGAGCGTTTGGGCAGGAATAGCTCTGCACACCCACAGCAGATGACAGTGTCAGCAGTTTCTCTAAGAAGTAAAGTGTGATTTTTGAATTACAAAGGACCATATCTGGCAACTTTTTCAACCATCCATAAACATTAACTCTCATTTCATCCTGAGCCAAGTTTCAGAATATCTCTCAGAAACGGATTCAGCTTGTCCATTGCAAAATGCCACCTGCCCCTAGCCTATGATCTATGCCAAGCACTCAGCCACATGAGCCAGCTGTCCCATGGCCACACATAGAGCAGAGCCCCGCTCTGGGGGCACCTATTCCAGCCTCTGAGGCCATGCTCAGGTCTGCCATCTCTGCTGGGAGCATCTCTGTGGAGATTTACCTTGCTCAGTAACATCAGCTCATCTTTCTTCTGTCCCTGCTTGTTCAGGAATTTTTATGGTACCTCTTGAAGCATCTGCAAGAGAGGTATTCCTATCAGCCAGATAGACCCACCATCCTCAGGAACTTTACAGGGAGCACTGACCTTGTCTTTAACCAGAATCAGCACTAGAAATGCTGAAATGTCATGGTTTGTTGTGGAGAAACAGGTCACCTCCAGGTAATCCCTCTCTGTCATCAGGAGTACAGGTAAATACAGAGTGGAGCTCTGCACCCCACTGCTGCCCACATCCACAGAGGTATGAAAGGTTAAAGTTCAGAGTGGGGGCTGTAAAGACCTTCTGCCCTCTTGAAGGAACCAGATCATCTCTGTGGTTCATAACGTTTTGAAATATTCATGTAAAAAGTCCTTAAAGACCAACATCATTGCATTTGCTGTCAGATCGCAGCTAAGTGGAAAACACAGTAGACTAAGAAGTCCCTGCTCTGCCCTAAAGCCACGTCTTGTACTTGCAGTGAGTTTACCAAATCAAATCACAGGATAATTTAGAGAAACTGAGAACTGTGTAAAGTCTCACAGGTGATACTTGCTCTCTCAGACACAGTGGAGCATCTCACATTCAGCTCCGAGTGAGGAAGGGTTGTACACAATGGCACTGCAGGCAAAGCTCCAAAGGGCAGTGAAAAGCAGGTAAGAAAAGTGCACTGATGATGATGGCTTGACTTCGCGAACGAAGATTTTGGGAAGGGCTTTACCCACGCTTACTACAAGCGCGCTGATG
>JANHGB010009464.1:0-11070 GCA_026283785.1 Coracopsis vasa
ATTTCATAGGGCATTGGTGACATAGTGTTAAAGTGAATACTTAATTAAATATATTTTAGTATGTTACATATTTTTTTTTACTTTTTTGTTTTAATTGATAAAATGGTAGAGAAAAATTCTGTTTGGATCCTGTTTTGTGTGGTCTATTTCTCAAGCATATTTTGATATTTATACAGTTGCAATCCTTATAAATTTGAAGATTGATTAATATGTACAGTTGGAATAAAATAGCTCTTAGGAGCTGAGTTAAAAAGGCTTGTAGTTGTGGTCATGAAGAAGAAGTGTCTAAGATAGTGTAGCACGCATAAACTATTTATACAAATGCAAGTATTTGTCACAGAATTTAAAAAATAGCTTAATATGGACTGAGAATACAGTTCCCTAGTCCGAGCTATTTTATTTGATGATGGAATTTCTATCCAATGTTGCAAGCAAATAGATTTTAAAAATATGCATAATTAATTAAAAAAAAATAGTAAACTGTACTTAAACCAAAGATTTATGAAGGCTTTCTAAGTGTTTCTTCATTTAAGAATAAGTGCCAACCAAAATTATTTTGGCCTTATCCAGTTAAGAACAAATACTTAGCACATACTATGCAGTTTAGCCAGATAAAGCACAACCAAGAGAACATTGGTACGAAATAACTTTCTTAGAAAAAACAACCCTTCAGCTAGGATTTTGGCCCTATTCCTGTCCTCATTAAAACCAGTGGCAAATATCCCATTGCTTTTAATATAACATCTTTATCACATTTAGGTAATACTGGAAAAGAAAGTAATCTCTGACTTATAAAAGGAAGACACATGCACAGAACTTATGATGCTCAAAACCATTCTTGGTTCAACATGCCTGGCATGGGCTGGGTGCCCAGTATTTCCCTTGCAGTGAAACCAGGACCCAGAGAAGGTAAGAGATCTTGGAGTTCTTTTTGTCATAGTGAGCTCAAACTAACTGTCCAGTAAAATAACAGATTCCATAATTAAATACCAGGGGACAGGGTGGTGTTTAGGATGTCAAATAGTAGAAAAATTCTGATTTTTAACAGTTCTTCCAAAGCATCTTGAAATGCTTAAAACCCTCTTTAAATTTAAAGCCAGAAGGATATAGGCCAAAGGAACTGACAGACTACTCTCTTCGTTACCGGCTGAACAGGGTTTAAAGCAAATTCCTGGTGGAAGAAGCCTCTTTGGGCTGGACTTTAGAGGAACATTGCAGGGGATGTGAGCATGGCTGAGCTTGTGCCCTCCTTGCTCTCTGCTAACTTGACTCATGCCAGCCTTAACAGGAAGCCATCCAGAGGTGTCTGGATGCTCTGTTTCTCAGTTTCCAGTTTCTCAGTTGGAAAATTTGGGTTGAATTTAGTGGCCCATTAATGCAACCTCTGGGTTTGCAGAGGAGAGCTGGATCACATCTGGCTAGTGTTGACCATGGGCAAACTGAGTGGTGCCCCAACTGAGCAGGGCATGCTGTTTGCCTCCCATGACACCCAGTGGTAGGTGAAACAAATTGAATAATCTCTATCTTTATGAATAACACAAACAAATTTAAGGAGGAAGAAAGGAAACAGACTAGTAGCTTTTACTTTTGCCTTAAACCATGGATGATCTTAGCAAAAAACCCATATTGACTCATGTAAGCAAAATATAATATAAAGACATGTTTTTGAAATTGTTTCTTGTGCAGAATAAGCAAGTATATTAATATCAATTTTAAGATGAGTTTACATTCAAACTATGCCTTTAAGAAGAGGAAACATGTTTCCACTCTGTTTTAAAGTGTTAGTGAATTATTTCTTTGATACAGATGTGAGAAAATCCCTTATAGTTTTAGACTAAGTTGGGGTTACTCTTGAAATCCAACTTTTTTATACAGCAAAGGTTGTAAAAATATTTCAGCTTGACCACTTCTCCATGACAATGACAGTGTGTAAATCTACACTTTTAGCCAAGGGGGAGAATGCTATAAATGACCTCTGACAATGTGACTTGAAAACTGAAATGTCCAGACATGAGTCTGTACATGTTGTTTAATCCCTGAGTTTATAGCATTAGTTTTAGCTGGTAATAAAAAAGTTTTCTAATACCCTTCTTGACTGATCAAGTCCTTGTGGTAAACTACATAGATATGAGGTTATGCACAAGAACTTCTCAGAATCACCATAAATCAAGTACACTGAAATTGGTTGGGAAGAAGGTAACATGAGCTTTTGTATTATCACACTTAATTCTGGTTATGTTTAATTCAGAAGCTCTAGATGCTTAGAACAGGTTTAATAAAAGATGCTGATCTTTGTGATCATTTGTAAGGAGCAATTTTATTTTTATTGTAAATAGGTAACCTAACATAACAAATAGAAAAATATATTGAAGGAGTGACTTTTACAAAGAAGCTGTATAATCACATGTAAATAATGTATTTTAATTCTTTAGCTGAACTAAATGTAATTCTAAAAGCCAAGTGAGCTCTTTGCCAGAACTGGATAAGATGACATAGTCAACTTTAACAGTGTAGTTTCTATAAAACTGTCCTTAACAAAACTGTAAAAGATCTAAACTGATGTTTGCTTTGAATTGAAAACAACCTTCTTTTAACCATACATTTCCTTTTTTTGCATTGATTTTTTTGTGTGTGTGTTAGTAGACATTGAAATGTATATTTGCTGTTACCTTGGTACTTTCTGGTTTATATTCACAGGCATTGGATATGCTGTTCCATGTCGGAAGTTGTTAGCATGAACCACATATATCAGAGTTGGCAGGGATTCCCTGAAGCCCATTAATCCACTTTGATAACCACTGCTGTTCCTGATACTCCTATTATATCAAGATCAAACTTACCCACATGAGTAAATTAACTAGGTTTTAATCATCCCATGGAAATTTCTTGATGTCTCTAACAGAACTACTTCTGTACAGTGAAGGTTTCAGAGTAATGATTTCAGTGTGCCAGAGACTTCCAGTAAAGTCTGAGGAAAAGAGGCCACTGAAGTCAATAAGCCCTGAATTAGGGCTTTTGGAATTGGTTCATCTCATCCCAAGGGTAAAATAACAGTACTTCAAAATAAATAAGTGGAAATCATCTTTTAAATTAGAACAGAGGGTCAGGACAAATTATCTTTGTTTCTCCTGTAATGAGTATATAAAGTTTGTTCAGACCTCCACTGCAGGATTAAATTTAACAAACAAAAATTTTGCCTTGTTTGTACTGATACAAGCAAATGTGTGTAGTCATTGTGATCTCCATGGCAGCCTTTTTTGGTCTTAATTGGTCTAAGATTTCTTGGTCTTATGTCAGAAATTTTGTGTTTATGAAGGCAAAATGCTGATATCTAGAACTGCCTTACATTTTCTTATTTCTGCTGCTCTCCAGAAGATATTGCTGTGTGATCAAGAATATAAAAAAGGCCCTAAGACTGAAGGAAATAAACTTTCCACAATAAAATAAGAAAAATAAGATAGCCGTTTACGTGCATACCAGTCTACTTACCGTCTTCTGCATCACATGTGATGCCTTGAGAGCAGATCCAGCCTGGATGGTGGGTAGATTGTGGGCAGTGGAGGCAGCATTTGGAGAGATTTCACATGGACTTGGAAAGGGGTGCAGTTCTGGGGGCTGTGCAGACTAAGAGGACACTTTGTGGCTTGAAGAGCAAGTTGTGAGCCTGCGATTTACTTATTTATATTGAGGATGCTGGTAGGTTTGGCCTGGGGGGAGATGGCAGCACAGCTGGCAAACTTTCAAACTTCATTTCACGGTGACGTCGAATACTTACAAATAGCTTGAGTCCATTTTCACAGCCCACCTCTTTTCATGATTTCCCACTTGGAAGTTCTGCTTTTTTCCGCAAAGCTCAAGGCCTGACCAAAGTACCTGCCATACTGCTAATAGTGTCAAATAGAAACATTTAATTTATACAGACATCTTAAAAAAATAGAAGGCTTTTAAACTTAATAATTAAAAGCAGCTGCATTGACTATGCAAGGAAAGAATGCAGATGACTTGTCATCAACACGGATTCTTAGTATATTAGCAATCCTAATGATGGAAACAGTGACTTGTGCAGTAAGTGGACAAAAAAGTCATGACTTGCTATTCATACAGAACATTCCTGTAGTTAACATGAGAAGTTGTGGTCAGAGATTGCTTACAAAGGTAATTTCTCACAGCATATCCCCATGAAAAGAGTTAATCTTAAGAACTTCCAGCTATCCATCTCTGAACAGCCAGTCTTTATGAACTATACAGGCCTTGGGCCTTATACTGGCCTGTAATTGTCTGATGCTTGTACTTTTTACTAGAGCTTTGAGAAACCTTGAGCTGAATATTAAGATAGAAGAGAGAGAAGTCTGTCTGTCAAGACACTAATTCTGAATGACATTTCTATGTTTCTGATATCCTTTATCCACTGCAATGATGACTGAGCTCTGAACCAATACAACTCTCTTAGGGGGTCTTAAATCAAGCACTCCAGAAATGAAAATAGAAACCTAAAATCATGAATGTTGGCTAATTTGATTTATTCTGTCCACGTAGGTTTTTTGTGTGAAATATTTGTGTCCTCACAAAACTTTTGTTTCTGCTGGATGAAGGTGCTTTTCAGTATTTTTGTATTATAGATTCATATGGACTATATATTACATATGTCTGCATAATATTTATATATATATTTGCATATCATTATTGATAATCTCTATTTGATAGTCATATGAAAATGGTTCTCCAATTCTGTTCTGTTTTCTGTGAAGCTTTTTGAAGTAAATACCACCTATCATCTTGCTGTCTCCAAATTTACCATGTTATTTTGATAACTCTTTTGATTTCTTGTTCCCTAGATAGTCCATATTAACTAATAACCTACTTAACTTTAGTAAAATATAATGTATGAGCTTGGGTTTTCAAAGGTTTTATTGCAGCCTTGCAAACTAGAGGCTTCTCTTTTGAAAGTGAAAGACATGAACGATAGTAATGTAAAAGATGTAAAATAATTGCCAAGTGTCTCCAAATTTTTCTTTGTACCTACGAGATGTTTTGAGCAGCATTGCTTCACTCCCAGAGAACTAACAGAAAGCAAGAGAGTATAGTTATATACTGCATCTCGGGTTTACTGAGGAAGATCATGAGAACAGATTGTGGAATTAGGAGACAAACACTTTCTACAAACAACACTGCTAAAAAGTATAAGCAATTGCAATAACATATTTTGGTGCTGGATTGAAAGTGGACTTTTTTCTCCTATCTGACCATGCTACAGACATATGAAACAGTAATATATGAACATCAACCACTGCTTTCAGAGCAAAAGTCTCAGAGTCCAAATACCTTCTTTAAATCCAAACTTGTTCTGAGTAAATATTACAAAGTATTGATGAGGAACCATTACAGAACTGAATAATAGCTACCACTTTGGTAAACTATTCTGATGGGGGAAAAAATATAGGACATCAGATTATGAAAAAGGTATTCAGAAGCTTAGAATTAAATTTAAAATAAAACATTGCATTATTCTTTTGATCCGTCCTTCAAAATTCAGTCTTTGATGAGAGGGTAACTTCTGGCTGTCAAAAGACAGCAGTATGATAACTGTATGTTTCATTAGTGTTGTCTCTCAATATCAATGAAAAGGAGGGGTTTCTGCATTTTAAGTACTGAATTCTTCAATTCTGTGGGTTTTTTTCTCCTTTTCTTTTCCTTTTTTTTCCTGTTTGATGTCTCCTGAAAAAATTCCATTTGGTTATGAATATTTCCCCAGATGATCATTCTCTTTGGAGGTCAGTTGTGTACTCAATGGTAAACAAGAATGACAAGCTCCATGGCTGAACTTGTATTGACATTTTTTTGCCTGCATCTTCAAACTATCTGAATGGGCTACAAAAATGCGTTTAAAGGTCTGAGGTAGACCACTAATAATCTAACCATAATTTAGTAGCAGATTAGTAGTAAACTAGATGTAATTAACAGAACATTAGCAGTGATCTTCACAATATTCTTTAAAGCCATTTTTTCCGCAAAGAATGTCACTTCAACTCATACATCCTTCTAAGAGTTATCTCTCTCTATTGCTTTAATTCAAAGTACTGAAAGGAATTGCTTTAGTAAAGTTGCGCATGAGAAATGCTCCCCAAATAGACTTAAAGTTCCAACAATAAGTCTAAGATTTTTCTTATGCTTTAGTGGACATGTTTAAAGATGTCAGAATTTCAGAAGCTGAATTCGGGGTTCACAACTTTAAAATGAACTGCATAAATAGTGTCACTGTGAACTAAAGTTATTACTCTACCCTTTTCATGGCTTAGAGGTACCTAGGAGATATGTTGGGAAATATGGTGGTTGATATAAAGATAATGACCTTGACTGAAATGGAGCGGGGCAACGTGTGGTTTTGAGGCACACTAAGGGCTTTGCTGGGCAGAATTCTCACCTAATTTTGTTTCACTCTGTGTGGTTTTCAGACGGCTGCAAATGTCTTAGAAAATATGATATATGAATTTTAAAAAGTGAAAAATAGGTAAGATGTTCTGCAGATGTGAATGCTACTTTAAAGATTACTGTCCCACAATTTAAAATCAAATTTGACAGTCAAAGGGTGATAAAAGTTCCATTAGTGGTGGATAAAAATGATATTATTCTATTTAATGTATCAGCATTTTTCCTTCATTTAAAATGTAATTATAGGGCACCAAGAGGTCAGAAAACATTCATGATAAGAAAAGTACTTATTTGGGCTGATAGTGCATTAATTTGTCAGGGCATACATTCTTTCCTGCTCCTTCATTGCAGTGATTCATCTTCACTGGTGATTAGAAAATATAACTTTCTATTTTAGTGATACTGAAGATGATTCTATTCTGACAGATGGAGTGCCAGGAGTAAATAGTTTTGGTCAATGTGGAAAATACATCACCTGCAAAACATTCAAAACAGAAGTGTTGATAAATATGTCACTTTTTGGCCTTCTTTCCAATACCTATGCAGAGATTAACTAGAATGTAGTTTGTGCTTTGTCACACTACAGATGAGTTTGGTCTTCAAGTGTAATTCAATAACCTTAAAATACTCAGGAGATAAACACTAAATACCAGGCTATCAACAATTTTATTGTTAAATGGATTACTAGATGACAGCATCCCAATAAGATAATCAAGCCATCAGTAAGGCTGGTTATTTCATTTCCAAAGTAACAACTGGATGCAATTAAAAGCTATGATTCTCTCTTCTGTCATGTCAAGTCAATTTTTTTAGGTCTCAGATGAGTAATAGTGCTTCTCGCACCTCATCTCCTAGGTAGCTATTTAGAAGTATGCCACTTCCAACTGCCAGATGTTCCTGTCATCAATCTGACCCTGCAAAAAAACATTCAAACCAAAAGCTGTCTCTTGTGATTTCTTCATTTTCCTGTACAGTAGAAATGAAAAAATGTGATGAGTGGTTTATGGGTCAGAACATATGAAGACTGTCAATTTACGACTACCATTTTCATTTGAAATTTGCAGCCTGTCCTGGAGTTGTTGAGTATGTCTTTATCATTTTTCAAAACAATGTATGGGTGAGTCTGAGTTCTGCTCCAGCTCAGGGTCTGTAGGAAGGGCTCATGTTTTAGTAGAGAAAGCCAACCCAGACTCCTTTTCTAGCTGACAGAGCTCCTTATACTGCCAATACAGGGCAATAAGTGCAGTTATACAGAGCGCTCAAGCCAGCAGCCCAACTTACTCCTCCTATTATTAGTTGGTTTAGACCTCACATCTTTTCATTAAAAATTTACATCAATAAACTTGTGTAAAAGTGACTGAGAGTGAAATCTAGCCCAACTTTTTGTGTAGCTGAGTGTTAATAAGATCAGGCAAAACCCAGTGAGTGATAACCTGAATGTTCATTAATGAATCTGGAGGTTCTCTGTCTCCCTCTCCCTCTATTTCTCCCTACATCTAATCTTCTTTCGTATATGTGTAAGTGCTATATGCATATGTATATGTATACATATATGTATACGTATATGTGTTTCTATGCATGTATAAGGAGCTGTTTCCATGTTTCTGCTTGTGAACAGTGTGTCTAAATCCTTTGAAATCAGCAGAAAGACTGTCTTTAACTACTGATGTGTTTGGTCAGTTCTCACCTGAAATATTCTCATTGTTCTCAATAAGAAAACTTTTAATTTTTAATATCCTGATTCAATAGCATTTCCTAGGAATGTATGAAGCTAACAGATGCATTGTATTACCTTCTGGAGGGATTTTTGTGATGGTGTTAAGAGATTTCACCTATTTCTTGTCTAGCACTGAATAAATTGGCAGCTCTTGTTCAGTAGACCCTCTGGTGGTGCAGTCCTGCTTTCTCCTTACCCCAGACTGTAGCTGTTAGACATGTTACTATTCCACCTTAATTGGAGGGGGGGTGTGTGTGTAGTTACTTCAGTATAAATTGCAGTTAGTGGAGCTCTAGCAGCAGAACATCTGCTCTCAGGTATTTTAGAAAATAGCTGTAAAAAGCTCTTTTAATTGCTCAGAAGCATAAAATAGGTCTGAAAATACTTGGACAAAGGAATTTTAAAGAGTGACTTAATTTGCACCAGAAATACTGGATTTTGGAGTCTACTTTTAAGAAGTAGTATTTTATCTCATGGAGTAGCCCAGACCAGGACTGGACATTGCCCAGAAATTTGGCTAACCTCCATAACTGTCAGAAATCTTGGGATATTTTTGGAGGAAGTTTCAAGAAAGCAGATATTGCCTGCTTTTAGTTACGTGGCTTCACTCTTATTCATACAGCTTAATGCACACAGATACAGATATTTTGATTTGGAAAGATTTTAGTGATAGAAAAAACACTTTCATTAAAATGCATTGCAAACATTTAGACATAATATTAAAGTTAAGCATTTTATATGCTATAATAGATACACTAGTCTCAGGAAGAATGTGTCTGTATCATATGGATCTTAGTATAGAAATTATAATCAGAAGATATATGTAAAGCTCAAAATAATAAAATAACCATGATTTTTTAATTCTTATTTTCGGGTACAACAATAAAACATAATGAAAATGTTTGATTCATTTCACAATTCAGCATGTGACTTGGAAGAATTCTCTTAAAAATGTAATAAAATTCTTACAGGTAATGTAGATATAGAGATAAAGGGAATAGTTTATATCCTGGCACTGTGTGTGTTGCGCTAGTGGTTAGGATTATTTGCAAGATCAAAGTCTTGAATGTTTCTCAGACTGACAGCTTAAAAAATGAAGAGTTCCTTTAAAAGTCTAGAAATTAGCAAATAATTTACCATCTCATTGCAAGATATTCTGTGTTTGCGTGAGAGCACCATATTTTACTTCCATAAAAAAAGAGCAGACCAGGTTCTTTTGTTTTTTTGTAGCAATGGGCAAAGGCTGACTCGAGAGGGTGTTCAAACACGGCAGTGATTAGATGCAGAGAATTAACATCTCATGGAACACACTGGACATATGAAAGAATTTTGTCTGTCTAAAAGGCAGTAGACAGCCTATTATATGTAGGATTTTATTATTTTGTTTCCTCACTGTAGCATTTATTTACTATCTGATTATTACTTTCAGAGCACCAGGCATATTATGTGCAAGCAAGCATATGTGGCATTTTTTAAGAAACAGATATAAAAAGTGCTCAAGACTGCAAAATCAAGACTTTGCTTGTCTAGGAGATCTCCATGAATCCTGTAAAGCAGGCAGTCGACTTTCCTGGCATCCGCAGTCCTTTTCACACAGATAAAAATACTTCTTTCCAGTATGTAAATCTTCAGTAAAAAACTGGCTTAAGATCTGCTAAATTCCTACCATCAATTAACATACTACTTCTGGTTTTGTACTGGCTACTGCCAGATAGACAACTTATTCTTTTTCTCCTGCAGATGTGCTGTTCTGACTAGTTTCTGCAACGATTTGTATTTTTTTGGCACCTGCATACTCATGACTGTCAGTCTGGCCTTTTCTTCAGGCATATGTTCTACAGTTGAATAATGCATTGATAATAGATGTAGCTGACAATTACATTATTGCTTCCTTGAAGTGCAACATTATCTGCCTCGGGATTTTTATTTGAAAGATTCAAAACATGGGATTGTAATATTCAACAATAAAGTCTTTTGAGCATCTCCAGATTATCATCATCTCTTAGGATGATTTTGTACAGATAAGACACAGATGAATATAGCTGATCGTGTGATTTAATGTACGTTATTTATATGTCGCCATTACTGCTTTTGTAGCTATTTAATTTTAATCCTGCCTCCTAATCCTCACTTCATCTGGCTTTTTATTCTTTCTGTTTGATGTTTTCCATGCATAACCACTTAATGGAAAATTTTTTACAAAGAAAATCAAGTCTGCTCAGCAAGTGTAAGAATGTAAGTACAAGTACTGTTATATCAATGTAAAAAACATGAAAGTGCAGGATATACCTTTTCTTACCCACATTCCTATTTGCAAAGCAACATGGTCATGCCTTCTACTGCTGACATCTGTTACCAACTAGTTGCAACTTACACAATCTACTAGATACAAATTCGACAGCTAAAGAAAAGGAATTAAAATAGATGTTTTCCTGCCCTCACTGTTCAGATGCTGATGAGGATGATGCGGTCAGTAGCACCACTAATGCCCATTTTTCATAAAATCATAGAATCATAGAATAGTTAGGCTTAGAAAGGACCTTAAGATCATCAAGTTCCAAGCCCTGCCTGCCATGGTCAGGGACACCTTACACTAAACCATGCCACCCAAGACTCCATCCAACCTGGCCTTTAACACTGCCAGGGATGGAGCATACACAACTTCCTTGGGTAATCCATTCCAGTGCCTCACTATCCTCAAAGTAAAGAACTTTTTCCTTATATCTAATCTAAACTT
This sequence comes from Coracopsis vasa, assembly GCA_026283785.1. Classification (NCBI taxonomy): domain Eukaryota; kingdom Metazoa; phylum Chordata; class Aves; order Psittaciformes; family Psittacidae; genus Coracopsis; species Coracopsis vasa. The sequence goes on from JANHGB010009464.1 coordinate 10,884, forward strand.
CCCCTGTTTAAGTTTGAACCCATTACCCTTTATCCTATCATTACAATGCCTAATGATGAGTCCCTCCCCAAAATCCTTATAGGCCCCTTTCAGATGCTGGAAGGTTGCTGTGAGGTCTCCACACAGCCTTCTCTTCTTCAGGCTGAACAGCCCCAACTTTCTCAGCCTATCTTCATACGGGAGGTGC
>JANHGB010009465.1:0-39999 GCA_026283785.1 Coracopsis vasa
TAAATAATTCCCCTAATAATGCAGATAAACCAAAATGGACTTACTTTACAAATAAATCCAATTTTTCTTCTTTATGAAATGTTATGATTTTATGTATATACGTTCCTTTTGTATGTGTCAAACCAAAAAATTTATACTTCAGTCTTTTTATTAATGAGATTATTTATTAGTCTTCAGTTTCTCAGTCTCATGGAAGGAAATGTAAAGAAAATACCATTTACGTAACATCATCTCTATGATGATGTGGTATAATGCAGTCAAATGGGGAGCACATGCAATGCCTAACTTTAGATACCTGCATTTGATGATAGCTAAATTACTTGCCAGTTCCCTTGCATTGCCTCTGGTGTCAGTGAAAACACAAAGAAGCCCTGACAGAGTGATTCAGACTTGGAACCTGGCTATCAAAAGCCAAGAAAAAGATATATTGGAGTTTAGGCACCTAAATGAAGCGTCTAAGGCTAAATGGCACAAGCCCAGGTTTCCCTTCAGTAGGGCTGTTTCCCAGAGAAGCTGCTCCAGTTGCTCTTCTTAAGTTAGGCATTTGCTCAAGTGGAAATAAAAGGTTGACATTCTGGACCTGAGAAATTGAAGATTCAAGTAAGTAATGGCTTAGAAATTCAAGAAGATTCAAGTAAATAATTGTTTAGAAGGATAGGAATGACAAAACCTAGAAGCATTTCAGTTTCTATGGATGTCCTAAACATAGCATCATGCTTTCCTCTGCCATTTTGCTCAAGGCAGAACTCTTACATGTACAAAATAATTCCTGTGAAGTCAAAACGGTCATGCAGTCTTGAGATGTTTCAAGAGGGCTTTGTTTGCTTATTTGATCCACAAATGATTGTCCTTTGTGAAAATATTATATTGGTAACAAGTAAAAAATTGGAATGCAGCTATAGAAAAAATAGTAAATAATAAAGGACATAAAAATAAAGGAAAAGGCCACAAATTTCACAAGGTTAGCAGATTTATTAATAATTAAATACTTAATCTTACCATCATGAATCAAAACAAGCAAGATGCTACCTTATCTTTTTTTGGACACCAGATTATTTTACTGCATTTTCTTGCATTTTTGGCATAATTTTTATTAATAATGTTTCTCATATGGTTCTGTATGGTTTATAATACACTTCTATGCTGTGTCATATGAATATACTTTCTACTAAAAAACAGTGGGGAGGGTAGATGGGGCTTTGAGCAACCTGGTCTAGTGGAAGGTGTCCCTGCCTGTGGCAGGGCAATTGGAACTAGATGGTCTTTAAGGTCCCTTCCAACCCAAACCATTCTATGATTCTATGATGCTATGACATGATTCTATGATAAAAGTTGCAGCAGGACTGTTTACTTGCTTATGGACAAAATGTACTCAGATCTTGGTGGACATGTAGGTAGTTATCTTTATATAATGAAAACTACACTGTGTGACACAATGACTTCTCATAACAGTCTTTATTTCATAAGTAATACTTTTAAATATAATTTGGTTTAAGAAAACAGCAGTGAATCAGCATTCTTTGCCCATAATCACAAAAGCAGGATTTACTGCTAAAAGTGGAGATACATCTCAGAAACTAGGCTACTGGACATAAAATACGTTCAAACCCCACAGACAGACGTGCTCATCAGAGAAAAGAGATGTTAAACAAAAATTATTTCATAATTCCATTTGCAATGAAAACAAGTCTTTTCACATGTAATACTAGGTCATTTTTTTTCTATTGCCAACATCTCTGTTTGTCAAAAACACATTCCTGCTTCTCTCCCCAAAATACATCATACGCAGCTAGTCTGGTACCTGGTATCAGAGATGTCAGCTTAAGAAAGGCTTATCAAAAGCAAAGCAGTTACACAATGTTTCTTTTGCAAAAACACCTCCCTTTCTAGTAGTTTCAAGCTTAGAACATGCAGAGCTGGAGTATACATTTGGATCAGGATACTTAAAGGATACTTAACAGGCACTGATGAGCTTAGGCATGAATTTGTCATTATTAAGTAATTTGTATCTGTGGTTTCTGTAACTTCCCATTACAATGATTTCCATAGTTAACCAGGCTTTAGATACATGAAAAAATACTGACCCATAGCATTAATACAGACCCCATCTTTCATATTCACTGGTGAAAAAGGTAGTGCCACGCTGAAAACAAGCTATGCAGTACCAGCATTATAATTTAAAGTAAGTTTGAAAATATGAATTTATAAATATTAAAAGACATAATATAAAAATATGAAAAATATTAATACTGAAATGACTGTACAGATTATCATTCTTTTCTATCTGATAAAAATGAAAAAGAAAACAAACAACCACTTTATAAGCTTGTAAACAAGTATGTCCCATCACCATGTGTGCTTGCTGCAGAATTCAAGAGCCATCCCCCAAAGTCAGACCTCAGGGAGCACCTGGGGTGTCCATGTGCTAACAGATTATTATATTCAATGAGTGAGGATGAAAAGAACCTGCCTCCGAAAACTTGTAAGAGCTTGAAAACCCTTTACCTGTGAGAACCACCCTAGCTGGTTTAGCTCAACATCAGATACTATTCTGAAGTGTTTCTTCTTCCCTGACCCTTCCTGAATAACTTCCACTATCCTAACCTGTGGTTAGCCCTTATTGTTAAATTTCCTTCAATTCTGTCTTCCCTCTTAGGGTCCTGTGATCATGCTGCATCACTCTTAATTCCTTCAGCTATGGAATCTACCATGCTTTCTGCTGCATCTAATAGCCTGTTACCTGGGTCACATGCCCTCTTCCAGAATAGCTGGCTGCTCCCAGAGGAGGGGTTTACCAAAATAGAGGGTAGCTGTGTGCATATGATGTTTTAAAGTTCAAATGTGGCTTATTATCTTATAGAGAAGAAAAGGAACTTTAATATTTTTAGTTGCTCTTGTGGTTTGTTTATCATTGGTAGCAAAGTAAGCCAAGCAAAAGGGGAAACAGTCTCATGTTGCTGTCATAAACATCATTCTGTAGCAAGCCAGAATACTTCAAACAAATGCAGCAGATCCTTTGTAATACTGTTGTCTCAAATAAGCATTATCAACTTTTCTAGCTATTATTCTGTGGTTGCTTGATATATACATGTAACTGGAGATGAATGAAAAAAATTAATGCATTATTCCATACTCCTGTTAGCTTATCCAAATTAGATATTATATAGCAATGATGACTGTTTGCTATGTGTATAAAATTGTTTTTCAACTTCAACATAGATTTCTATTTCATTTTTAAGAATTTGGTAGTTTATTTCATGTTATACAGTACTTTACACTGTATAATTAATCTTCCTTTAATTTTCACATTCTTTACTGATCATGATTTTTGTACTCATATTCTACATGATGTCTAAATTGTTGGTCAGCACAAGTCATTCCCAGGTGCTGTTTTATTCAATATTGAGACCATCAGTGGAGGTGAACCAAAAATCATAGAGTAAGTTTAAATTAATTTAAAATCAACTCACTGTGAAAAAAGGATAGCCCCTAGCTCATTATTATATGACTGCAGGCTGCAGCTAACTCAGTAGTATATTGTAACACTGTACAACAGCATGAACAGCAAAGAAATGAAAGCAATATGGATTTGGATGAATTTTAATAAACCCAGAGACTAATAGAGGCATTAGATATTTTAACTTACCATTATTTATAATCGCCTTTAATCAGATTTAACAAGGTCTGGAGAAATGCTGAATATATTTTACTTCATATAATGACAGAATTGTAAAACATTTGGGGTTGGAAGGGACCTTAAAGATCACCTGGTTCCAACCCCTGCCATGGGCAGGGGCACATTCCACTAGACCAGGTTGCTCAAAGCCCCATTCAGCCTGGCCTTGAACACTGCCAGGGATGGCGCAGCCACAGCTTCTCTGGGCAACCTGTGCCAGTTTCTCACTAACCTCGTAGTGAACAATTTCTTCCTGATATCTAATCTAAATATACCCTCTTTCAGCTTAAAGCCATTCCCCCTTGTCTTATCACTGCATGCCCTTGTGAAAAGTGCCTCTCCAGCTTTCTTTTAGTTTCCGTTAGGTACCGGAAGTTGCTCTAAGGTCTCCCCGGAGCCTTCTCTTCCCCAAGTTGAGTAAGCCCAACTCCCTCAGCCTGTCTTCACAGGAGGGGTGATCCTGCCCTCTGAACATCTTTGTGACCTCCCCTGGACTCGCTCCCACAGGTCAATGTCCCTATTGTGCTGGGGACCCCAGAGCTGAAGGTAATACTCCAGGTGGGGCCTTAGAAAAGCAGAGGGGCAGGATCACCTCCTTTGACCTGCTGCTCATGCTTCTTTTGATGCAGCACAGCACACAGTTGGCTTTCTGGGCTGTGAGTACACACTGCTGGGCCATGCTGATCTCCCATCCTTCTCCTCAGGGCTGCTCTCAGTCCATTCTCTACTCAGCCTGTATTTGTGCTTGGATTCTGAAGGCTGTTTTAAGTCAAAAGAGATAATATCTTCCCAGTTAAAATATTTGTGTGCACAAATAATTTTCAAATAACTAAACAAGAACTGAGTAGGTCTATGTACAGCAAACCTATTTAGACCTGTTCACTTTCATTTACTGTACATACATAGTTAGACAAAGATTCATCACACCCTGTACATACACTAGGATGTGTATGTGCTTATGTGATGTATATAGGTAAGACAGACATTTCTTTACATTTCCTCAGTACCTTAACTATGAGGTTTCCTGAAGCCAATTGCAACATACAATTCCTGTGCTCTTAACTACTTGTTTTATGAACGGAGGAGACAGAGGAGTAATGTAGTTCCTTATTCCTTTTGCTATGAAGACCTATCCGCTAATAAATGCAGAGCATGTTCTGCTTCTCATTCCTGAGTGGAGCAATTCTGCAGGCATGCACAATATAGAAACTCAAGAGGAAGCCCAGACGGCTCAGACTAAATGCCTGTTGCAAGCATCAATCTCAGTGAAGATAATGTTTCTCCCTGTGATCCCACTGAGTTTGCTTAGTGGAAAAGTGGCAGCTTAACTACTGGTTAACAGTCAATAAAAGGATGGTGTTGGTCAAAAGACATGTCTGTGTTTCTTAATGCCATTCCAGACAGAGACTCCTAATCCTGAATGAGCTTACTTGGGATAGTAAGAGCTAATGCATCCCTGAGTCCAGATTTATTTGCCCTCAGGTACAACTGCTTCCTATACACAAATATTTCAAAGTTCATGACCTTGCATGCTGCAATGCAGTTCATTACACAATCTTTTGTTGTTTTATTTTCTCTCCAGGCTTTTTAGAAGCAATATTTTACTAACTTCTCAAATGATTAGCATGTAATTGCAAACACGTGGGCTAAGATTCACTTAATCAAATTTAGACATTGGAGTAGCCCTCTACATTTGAGTTAGTCGCACTGTGTTGCCAGTGTAGTCAGTTGAAACAAATAGACATTTTTAATCACTTATCTCTTCCTAAACATCTAAAATAAAATAAAATTTAATGTCAGCCCAGAAGTGCCTATTTTCCCTGCTGTCTATAAAGGGAACTTTAAGTGGTTAGCTCAGATGCAGATGTCCTAAATTAGGTTACATGGAAAGCACCCTGTAGTTTTCAGACTGATAAGAAATATCACTAATTGTGAAAGTGGCAGTCCTGGTGCTCAAATCTGTGGGACCTACATTGCTGACCCAGTTGCTTCACTGTTGAATTTGCATTAATTTAGATTTTATTCCCTTTTCTGCACATAATGTGTTTTAGAAAACATCGGGAGATCCAGTCCGTGTGCCATCATTTGACTCTAACCGTCTGTTAATCAGTACTCTGGTTTTAATCTTATCTTTTAGATAAGCTTGGTAAGAAATGGGTAATAGGTTAATTGCAGGTTTTCCTCTTGGACCTGTTGATCTTTCAGCAGTTTAGAGGGAAATAATTCTACCTATCTAATCATTATTATAAGAAAATCATAGTTACTGCAAATCATTTTACAGTCTCTCTGTAGCTGGGGAGATACCACTGCATGGCAACACATCTTTTCTGTCTTAGAGACTTAACATCAATCACCGTCTAGATGAGCATCTCCCATGCTGGACAATCAACTTTTAAATTACAGAAGTGAAGTGATAATTAGCTACACAGTGAAGGGGCAAAGAGTTTAGACCTCATTTATTTATTACTGGATGATCTCTTTCAGGCACAATATCCTAAGAAAGCAGTGGTTTAGGTTTTAATGTCATACTGTGTTCTAGATTCCTTGCCTTTGTAAAACAACTCATAATTCACGATCCTTCATTCTGATGCCATTTCAAACTAATGATAGACTAGTAAGTGTTTTGTCCCACTTAATTTAATGTGAACAGTTGCATAACTGAGATTGTTATTTCTCTTAAGAAATTTATCTTATGGTCTATGTGAGTTGTTTAAATGTGGCTTGGTATATATGTAATTTGTGTGTGCATATGCAACTGCACACACACACAAAAATGTTAAACCTACATTATTTACTGTCCAGTCTCATGTGTTAAATGATTTATTGTCTTTACAAAATTAGTTTATAAAATTTTTAGGCTGTTACTTACCTGCTTCTTAGTTTGTTTTTTTAGGCAGTTGGGTGGTTTGATTTTTTTTAGCCTTTCTGTGGCTTGGTCTGTTTTACCAATTTGTTGATGTTTAACAGGACATCAGAGCTATTTCATAGATGTTTAATCAACTTGCTTTGCTTATCTCGAGTCTATTCTAAATTTCTATCCGTAGTTGAAACGGGAGTTGAATGTAGGAATTTTCTAAAGACCTACATAACTGTCATTTTTAATGTATACTTGTATCTACACATAAGAATGCATTTTACATAAAATTGTATAAATGTACATAACTGTCATACACACAATAATTTTATCCAAGTATAAAAATACATATATATATATATGATTGGTGTATCTTTTATGTGAAAATGATGCAATCAGTTTACAAGTTGCTTTGTACAAAGAAATGCCTGCAGTCTTCTTTGTGTCATACGTTGGTAGTTCACCATGTTTGAGACTGGGTAGTTGACCATGTTTGAGACTGGGCCAAGCAGGAGCTGGAAGCTATCTAATTTTTCAGTGTTCACCATGAAAAAGCTCCATGTTCTTAAAGAAGCTTTTTCCCCTAATGCTTTTATTGAACATAAATTTCTGATTCATATGCTTGAAAAAAGAACATTAAGTTCTTCCTGAATTTATGGACCCTATAGACCTTGTTCAATTTCTTTTTCATGGCCATAATTTCCCCCCTTTTTTTTTTCTCCTAAGGCTCTCTTAAGGAAAACCTTTAAAAGGGGGATTTGATAAAAATTATTAACTGATCTTTATTCCTACCATGAATATTACTGAAATTCCATCTCTCTTTCAAACTAGCACACCTGAATATATTAAGATAGATTAGAAAGAATAATTGCTGAATTTAAAAGCAAACTGCTTATTAAATCAACATAGTCTAGCAGTTGTTTTAGCAAGCAGTCAGTGTGGAAACCACTTACCAGTTGCTAGGATGTCTCATTTATAGTGTTGACCTTCAGCTATATCAAATCACTACATGCTGTGCAATAGTGGGGAGGAATAGCCTGCCTACCTGTATGCTATGCCTGATTCCTGGGGCTTGCTGAAGACAGATACAACGCTCTTGCTATTTACAGCACTGTCAGGAAAACTTGGGATCACAGGAAATTATACTCCCATCCAGCCCACTCAGCAGGCAGAACTGAGGGCCAATGAATGTATGTTTTATCTTTGTGTCTGCTTACTTTAGGTACTTTTCCTTTCTTCAAGTGTTTTTCTGTGTCTGTGAAGAAGATTTTTGTAAAGAAATATATGTATATAAATTAACACTGTAGCTACACTGTAACTTCATGTCAGAAAGCATCTTATACATAAAACTACTCAAAGAGCCACTATTTTCTTTCAAGGAAATGAGAAAATGGCCAGTGATTGTTATCATAACAACCTATTGTCTGTTGCAGCTTTAAAGAAATAAAAAGGAAGAATTCTATATTGCTCCTATGTTGTAGAACCATTGCCTGACAGCAGCATTCTATGCTGTTCCCTTCCTAAAAATAAGAATAGATTTTATTTATTTTTACTGTATTTATTTTTCACAAGTAGAGGATTGCTCATATTAATGGTCTTATAACATTTTTTATCATCACCCCCATTCTTTAACATACCACATTATTTGTTTTTCCTACACTTCACAGTCTTACATGCTAACAAATTAAAATATGCATCTCAATTTACAGTATTTTATATATCTTGTTGTAACTACAAAATCTCATTCAGACTAAGATAACTTTAAAAGATAGTAAGAGGAAAGTGCCATCCATTATGTTTAAAATTAATTTGGATAAAACATTGTAGGTTTACTCGGTTTCACCTTAAAAATGCTGCACAAGATGTCTCAAGTATTATTATTGAATACTGCAAAATCAACAGATAATTGTGAATTGTGCTTCTATGGGGAAAAATATTTGAATTTTGAATCTGAGCCATTTAGAGTATTTCATCATTATAGCCTCCAGTTTCCTCAAAAACTAGCAACAGTATTCCTGCTTTTGTGACTCTCTGAGTTTCAGCTTTGTCAACTTTGTTTACATCATTCATCTTTTAGTCATCATTTTAAATATAGTCGATAATTTATTCACAATAAGTCATAATCAGCTCCCAATGGTTCTATATTAAATGCATGAAAAGACAGTTTTTAAAAGCTCAGTTACACAAACTATGTCAGAAAAAGTGAAGTTCAGTTCATTAAATCAGGACATTACGAGCTGTTCTGATCTAGCTGTACTAGATATACCTCATCTAGATTTCCTAGATATACCTTTGTCAGATGTTTTGCAACCTAGAACCAAAGAAACATAAAAATTTCAGTTTCCAAAATAGAAAGCTTCTACAGATGTGATACATACATTATAAAAAAGTTTACACTTTTTTGATGATAGTAAAACATATTTTGGAGTGACAGCTAAGACCTAGGATAAGAGTTTTTCCTGTAGTTCAGAAGCTTAATCTTTCCCAGTGTTTGAGAAAACAGGAAGAGCTTTCACCCACATTATTTATATTAACAGCCATGACATCTGGAGACTTTACAAAATTAACAGGGAACACATAAGTTGCCCACATGCTTGGTGACACACTTCAGCTACTTATTATTAGTTCTATATGCCTGCCAAAAGTGAACCCCCAACAAACAGATTTTGACACTTGACTAAACAATTGTAGTTTATGCCCACATTTCATGCCTACAACTAATACTATTTTTTAGATCAGGATGGTGGGGGAGAATAAAAAAGAAAAATAATGCCTCTATCAATTATGATGTGCTAATTCCCGGTGCTTACAGTGTAAGCAATACATTTTATTTCTTATATGTAAATCTTGCTTCATGGTTGCCAAATCTGTTACAATCATGATAAATTAAAGAATTCAGAAGATATTTACCATGGCTCATATATATGAACAGAGGAACGTGTGTCTGGAAGAGAGCTTTAGTCATGGACTGCATATTTGAATAATTGGGAGTAGATATTTTGCTAACAAATATAATGTCTTCAGTCGCAATGCCATTATAGGAAACAGTTTCTGATGTCCAAATAAGACATTTTCATTTTAAAAAACTTATGGGATGTAGCTGCCATGGAATAATGTCTTCTTCAAATTCCAGCCAGTTGCTCTGATAATCAAAACCTTCTGTCATTACAACAAAACACACCATTATGCTGTTCTGCCTCCTGAAAGATCTACATACCTTTTTTTTTTTTGTCACTGGACAGGTATACATTTTGGAATTAGATCAAACAGGAGTAATAAAAATGAAAGGAAGAACTCATTCAAAAATCTTTAACAGATTTAAAGAGAATATTCATCCATGGAGTTTTTAAGGCCAGTTGTTTATTATTTCAGTAATATTTAGATTTGATTATTTTTCATTAGTAGCACATTTCAGAATCCAGTATCTTCTTGAAAATGTAAAAGTACAGCATATTTTTAAAGCATTAATAATAATCTGAAATATGCATCTAATAAAAGAATGGAAAAATGGGTGTACCGGATCAGATGTGTATGTCTGATCTATTTACAGATGGCCACAGTATATTGTCTCCAACAGTGGCCAGTATCTGATGCTTAGAGAAAGTGTATAAGAAACACCGCAAATGTTAAATAGTCCTTTACTTGGTACCCTCTAGTTTCTGACAACATTTTGCAGTTTTTTGTTTCTTAGTTTGCAATCAAGGCATTGTGCTTAATAGGATATGGAGGTAGCCTTCCTGAATTTTATCTTAGTCTTGAAGCCTTTGAGCCTCATTACTACATGCTACCATGAGTTGCACAATTTAATTATACATGCAACATATTTTGTGTGTGCTATGCTTCTGTAGTATTAATTTTAGTGATATGCCTCAGTTCTTGTCCTGCAAGGAGTTTCTTATATCCTATTTGACACATCTGAAAATGATCTGGAAAAGGAAATGCATAGCACGGTGACAAACTTTACCAATGATACTGACTTATTTAGAGTAGTAAAAATGAGAACCACAGCTGAAGAACTGTAGAAGGACCTTGTGAGATGAGGCAATAAACTGGCAGTTGAAATTCAATTTGAAGTGACATAAGCTGCTGCAGAGGGGAAAAAATATAGTCCTAGCTTCACATTTAAAATGATGGGCTCTGAAATGACTGTTATTGCAGAGAAGCCAGCTCTTCAAGATATGATAGATGGTTCAGTGAAAATATCAGTGATCAGCAGAAGTCAAAAAACCAAGCTGAATGTTAAAATTACTAGGAAAGAAATAAAAACCAAACCAAAGAATATTAATACATTGCTGCATAAATATGTGAACCAACTTGACCACTATATGCACTCCTGATCCTTTATCTTACGGAGGATATGGTGGAATTAAAAAAGGCTCAGAGAAGGGCACCAAGAATGATCAGAGATATGGAGCTGCTTCTGTTGTGAGGTCAACCAAATAAGATTCTTCAACCTGGAAAACAGATGCCTGATCAAGCTGTGATAGAGGTCTGAGAAACACAAATAGCATGGCAGGGTTATGTAGGGATTGAGTGTTCACTGTGCTTTTTAATACAAGAAAGGGAGGCATCAAAGCAGAGCACTGGTTCCAAATAAATAGAGATTTAAAATTACTGAAGTTAAACTGTGACATCCTTTGTTCCTAAATTTTGTGGGTGCTAAAAGTTTATGTGGAATTAAAGGGAGACTGGAATGAAATCTAGTGAATACAGAAATCCATGGAAATGCTAAATATCTAGACAGTAACCAAACAAGAAATTGTTGTAGACTGAGACTTAGGAGATGCACATGTTTTATCCCATTCTTATTCTCTTTACAACGTGCCCAAGCTTTCCAGTGTTCTCAGATAGGACTCTGGACTGAAGTGACCTGAATATGATCCAATACGGCCACTCTGAAGTTTCTATGAATAGTCCTTTTCTTTTCTGCTGTTTTATGCTGCCATTGACTTTATAGACTCATATCTCATTCCCACTAATCATTCCTTTTCTTCAGTTAAAAGTCTCAGTATGTTTGAGGTTTTTCTCATATGAAAGTTTTCACACTGATCACGCTTTTTCTATGTTTTCCAGTTCTGTTCTATCTTTTTGTTTGTTTGATTGGTTGGTTTGTGTTTTTTCATTTGTTTTCAGGTGGAACAAACAGAGTACCACTCACTATTAAAGATCTGGACATACTGTGGATTATAGAGATACAGTATCAGTAGTGTTTTCCCAATAATTTCCTATTTTTTCTCCTTTTTTTTTCACTGCTGTTTGATGTTGAATTACAGTTTTCAGAGACTGTCTTCAAATTTCACTATATCTTTTTTTCTGAGTAGTAACAGCTAGTAAAGACATACTAAATATACATGTACAGTTAGGATTATTTTTCTTCTACATATTAGCTCTCATTTGTCAATAATGAAATTTATCTATAGTTTTACTATGCAGACATTCAGTATTGCAGGATGATTCTGGGATTCTCCACAATCAGCTATAATTTTGAGTACCTCCAATAACTGTGATATGTCTTATATAGTTTTCCAGGTAATTTATAGGTATGTCAAGCAGCATAGATCCAAGCACAGGTCTTTCAGAAATAAAAGAGAACAAATAAAACTTTTGTCAAGCCCATCATTTTGTTTTCATATGAAGTTTGATGGCCATAGGTAAACTAAACTCTACTCAAAGTGCACTTCGGTTATTAATTTTCCACTTCAAAAGGCACTTTCATCTCGTACACTTAATTTTCATCTGTTCTTGCCAATGACAAAGAGACTAAAATCCATTAGAATCTGGATAATTTTAAGCAGCTAGATGGGAAGTTGCTGAACAGGACTTTAGAATTCCCCTGACAAAAGAACTAGAAGAGTTTGTTATTTTCCTGCATCTGATACATCCCCAAACTGTAATGAAATGATTTATCATGCACTGTACCAAATATTTCTGTGTGAAAGTTCAGGAAGCAAAATCAGTAATCTGCATTGGTTGTATTGCCTTAAGGTACAAGCCTACCTATTTTGTTGTCCTTTTGCTTATACAGGAGAACTATCTTGGGAAACTTCGCAGTTGTCCCATGGACGTTTCACACAGAATGTTATGTGTGTGCAGCTCACACTTAGCTTTTACACTGTGGACTTCTCAACTTAAGCAGTACTTCTTGTGAGTTTCTGCAATAATTTATCATCTCTTAAATGGCTTCATTTGACTGAGAAGCTGTCTGAGCAGCCAAATGCAACTTCTGCACTATACCCAGTTAGTAATGGCAGAAGGAGGGCTGTGTTTGTTGTTAACAAGGCTTATTTCCAAGGACATTAAAATCTACTGATAAGCAGATATGGCTAACACTTAGCTTTACTATGTGACTCTGAAACGTAACCTCTTCGCTGTAAACACTATGGAAGAGTAAAGCAAGATGTGTAAATATTTTGTAACTTCATGATGTGTTTAAAGAAGAAGACTTGTTTATTTAAATGTAATCTGTTATTCTTAACTAGCTTTTTGTCAGAAATAGATATTACTGTAAGACTGAGTGAATCGATATGCCTGTTAGTCATGTATTACACATAGATGGTTTAGTTAGTTCACATTTGGTAAGCACAGAGACTAAAAGAAGACAAAGACAGGAAAAGGGAAGATGGATTGCTTAAAATTCAGTGCTATAACTAGCTTTTTGTAGCAAGCACCCCAGAGGCACTGGGGAATATCCAACCTTAGAAATATTTTGATCGTGTCTAGAAAAGCCCTGAGCAGCTTGATCAAGGACTTGAGTTAGATGCAATTTGAAAGCTGGCTCTGCTCTGAGCAGAGTGGTTGAGATGATCTCCAGAGGTCCCTTCCAACCTAAATTTGTCTGTGGCTTTATGAACAAGCCTGTATATTCTATGCAGTATCTTGAGCAAAAGTAAATGAGGCTTAGGGATTGTATGGATTTAGTTAATTGCCCTGATAGCATGAAAAGAACAACACTGTATTCCGAGTGCCATTGAATGCCTGTGATCTGAATTCAGCAGCAACTTTCAACAAAGAGGTTTTGAACTGTCTGGCAAGCAGAACTATTTTCACTGCCCTTTGCGAAGAAGATGGATAGTGGCAGATAAATTGGATGAAGAGCCTTTGTATCTCTGTGTTTACCACTGTGTATACAAAATTCCTTTTTTGCTACTTCTGTTTTGGAATTAAGCTGCAAACATGGTATTTCAGCTGGAAAAGGAGAACATCTTTAGGATTGTACAGGGAGTTAATATAATGGAGAATGATATGGTTGCAGCAATGGAGAGGTATGATGAAACAGTGCATCAGGTAATGGGAAGAGAATGTGTCCAAAATATCAAGTCCAATAAACAGCAGTTTTTATTCAAAGTGACAGCTGTCAAATGCATAGGACATAAGGCAGTCAAGCAGTGACTTCACTGTAGTGGACAAAATAGAGGGGTATGATTCACCCTAGAGTTAAATAGGGCTGGCTTAAGTTCTTACACGCCTCTTAAGCATGTTCTTTTTATATCCCTCAAGATGTAAAATAACTCCTTTTGAAAGCAACAGAAGAGTTTGTTACCAGCAGAAATCAGAGCACCAAACCAATTTCAAAGAATTCAAGTCATCATCATGGCAGTCAGGCAGCAGTGAGATCAGTGCAGGGACAGGAGGATGTGTGTCAGATGTACTCCTGTTCCCAAGAGCTAAAGAGAGGCTTTGTCTTGCACTTCTCTATTACTCTTAAATAAAATGCTTTGTGAATGTCTCACAATGGATCTTCACACATTTTGTTCCCCTTGTTTTACAGCAGTATTTTCCTTTCAATTTAGCTCTGTATAAGGCTTCAAGAGAAAAAAAAATGTTTTTTGGAACAGCTTCCTTCTTTTCTGAGGACTTTGTGTTCATCATGAAAGAGCTGTCACCATTTATAATGGCAGAAACAAAAAGGAAGATAAAAAGTGGGAGGAAATATAGAAATAATGGCATCTCAAGAAATGCCACTGAGCAGTTAGTAAACTTTTACTCAATAACTTTTCAAGGAGTCTGTGATTTTCAGGACAGTTTTATTCCAGGTCCAGCTTTGAAGGACCGACACATCACTAAATCGCACTAGGACTCTTGCTTGCACACACATGGAAGCTGAGAGCAACATAGTGTACCTCCTACGTGATGCTTTTTCTTTCTTAGTCAGTATGGACACGCTGTTGAGAATACGTAATTAATGTATGCAGTGCATACAGAGAGACATTAGCTTCCTTGTGATTTAAAGTACATTGGGTAAAGTTGAAGTTCTATTTTAATTATATAAGAACATTTAGCAGGCTTAGCAGTTAGAGCAGAAAACATGGATTGCTCTAGAAGAGAGGGAAGGACTAAAGTTTTCCTTTAAGCTATTTCAAAGCATGGATGGATAGGAAGAATGTGAGTTAGGGCTGCAGATACAGCAGCTGTGATCAAAAGTATAGGAAGCATTTTCACACACCAACTTTTTAAAGAATACTTTTAATGATGGAAGTGATTGCATGACGTGACAGTAAGATGACAAGAAAAAGGTAATTTATAAAATACAGTCTTAAGAACATTAAGGACCAATGTCCTGCTCATAAGACAGGTATCAAAATGAATCTTTTCCTTGTAAAGCAGTTAATTCCCTTTGGAACCTTAGTTCCAACCTTTGATGGATCAGTGTTATAAGGTGAGCTACTCTGAGAGTGGAAAGTTTCTGGCATTACAGTTCATGATAGAAACATGATGGATAACAACAGACTTTCAGTCTTGAAATTTCATATTCTAAAAAGGCAGTTTACTTACAATGAATTGTAAGGACAAGGCTAAATTGAGATAAAGGACTTAAGCCAAATTGCACTGTTTCACTTGATCAATCAAGATTGTCATATTTTAGCATAATTATTTTTGGTGCTGGTTTCGTTGATTTTAAACTTAATTTCCTAATATTTATTCCTGACTTTTTTAATATTTTTCTTTTTGAGTTAAAAAAAAAATAAATGAGAGGTACAGAACTTTTTGTAAGAGACTTAAGTGCAGGAGTATTTCTGAGAACTGCTTACTCAATTAGGACCCAAAACTTCTTTGCTGACTTTGTCAAAAAGCTGCTCTACAACCCACTTTGTCAACATGCAATATAAGACAATAGTTATATACCTGATAAGTGTGGTGGTGATGTAACCAATTGAAAGAAAGTGAAAGATTGAAATTTTAAAAATTCTACAACCAAAATGTGGTGTTTGCATCCTGTTAAAATGTTATTGAACTGAGTAGCAAGAAAGCAATTATGTCTTTTTTCCACTCCATTAGTAGAAATATGCTATATTCATTTTGTATTATCAGTAAACAGGTAGTATATTTTTCTCGTGAGTTGCAAATTGAAAAGTGCAGAGCATACAGGATATGCTTCAGTGGAAGTCTGTCAGCTTATGCTGGGTATCTAAGTTATAAATAACAAAGTAAACCATAGATGTGAAACAACTGGATGGGGTTTAATAAACAATCTTGATCTACAGCTCTGTAGATGCAAGAAAAAGGCAGTTTTCTTTATTTTTCATTTAATTCTGGTTGTTTTCACTGTTCAAAGACATGAGTAATTTTAAACTGAATCCTATTTACTTGCAACCTATCATGCATACTAAGGGACTTCCCACTGACAGGGAAATGGGGGAATATTCTATTCAGAAGACATTAGAAACAGTTGTGAACACTGCGGCATTTCCCCTTCAGAAAAAATACGGTAATTTGTCTTTCAGGAATGCTTCCTAGATGCTATTCCAATGCAGAGGAGTATCAAACATAAGTGTCATGGTGCATCTCTCTTACATGCCTAAAACTCCTGTTTCTTGTTTATATCTTGTTTATACCATCATTCCATGTGGTATTTTCAGTATTTTAAAATGTGAATGTAATCTAATTGATTTCAGTCACATTCTTTATTGTTTAAAAATAGACAGGAACTGTACCTTGTTAAATAAAGGTTAATTCAATTAATAACATTTCTTAAGTTTTAGAAGGCAGTTATTAGACACATTTACTTAACAAAAGCAGAAATATTGAAGAGAAAGGTATTTTAAGGCTTAGTTCTATACAGTTCTTGTATGTAACGTTTACTACCAGGAACAATGGATCTGTTGGGCTTCAGTGGATTTGTTCACAGTAGTATGGATGATAAACCTTTAAAAAAATATATTTGCAGCTACAGGCCCTAAGGATGTTTCTATTTTTATAGCCAGTCCTTAATGGCACTAAAGCAACCTGCTGGTTTAGTGCAAACTTCAAAAAAGGAACCTTTTGGACATGAAATTTCAGTGGTTGAAAAGGAAACACCTATTTCAAAGCGTGAAGCTGCACGAATGCTTGTTATTTTTGGAATAAAGTCCTTGGCTGAATCAATGCATGCTACTGTGAAGGGGAAAAAAAAAAATAGAATCATGGAACCATAGGATATTTTGGGCTGGAAAGGACTTTAAAGCTCAGCCAGTTCCACTAGACCAGGCTGCTCCAAGCCAAGTCCAACCTGGCCTTGAACAATGCCAGGGATGGGGCAGCCACAGCTTCTCTGGGGAACCTGTTCCAGTGCGTCACCACCCTCATAGTGAAGAATTTCTTCCTTATATCTAACCTAAAGCTATCGTCTTTCAGTTTGACACCATTTCCCTGTGTCCTACCCCTTGTTCTATCACTACAGTCCCTGATGAAGAGTCCATCTCTGGAATACTTGTAGGTCCACTTAGATACTGGAATCAAAGGAAGCAATGTATTTTCTGGTGTATATTTAACAGAAAAGGATTGCAGAGAAGGGCTGTAGACAGGAGTGTTTACACATGCAGGATCTCATTCTTCTGTAGTTATGCAATTTGGAAAACAATAACTGTAGAAATAATTGGTGGCAGGTTGCTTGGCTGTAGTTGGTGACTCTCATTAATCAGGGACCAAAGAAAGGATTTTCCAACCAAAGTGCATTTTCTACAGCCTCTTAGCAGCCATGAGCCTCAGCCTGCAGCTTTTGGCACAAAAATCACAGCAGGGACGAGGAGAAGCCACCGGCCTCTTTCCTTTCTGGCGGAGGGACACATATCGTAGAGGCGCCACAGGTATTTTCGAAGTGTGGACGCCGGGGCGTGGCGGAGCGGAGGGATTCCTCCCGCCGCCGGGGGTTCTTCCGCCGTGGGGCAGCCGGAGCGGCGGGTTGGAAGGCTTCTCCCCGGGTCGGTGGGAGAAACGTGCCCTGCTTCTTAGGGTTCCCAAACGAGAGGGCCCTGGTCGGAGGCAGCGGGGTGCCGGCAGGCAGACCCGAGGGAAGAGGCAGCCTCCGGAGAGGGCGGGTAGCCGGGCTGAGAGGGACCCCCTCGCTCCTGGGGAATGCAGCGAGGGGAGGTACCTCAGGGCGGGTCGGGGCGCTGAGAGAGAAGCCACCCTGCTGCAGGGAGGGAAGAAAACCCCCTTTAGAACAAAAGCTGACGAGGTTGTACAAAGCGGGAGGGAGAGACGGCTTTCCTGCCGGTAAAACTTAATTCAGAGAGGAGGGAGCAGGGTTGCTGTCTGCCAGAGAGGTGAATCACCTCAGGGGCAGGTCAGAGGAGTGC
This sequence comes from Coracopsis vasa, assembly GCA_026283785.1. Classification (NCBI taxonomy): domain Eukaryota; kingdom Metazoa; phylum Chordata; class Aves; order Psittaciformes; family Psittacidae; genus Coracopsis; species Coracopsis vasa. The sequence continues at coordinate 18,086 of JANHGB010009465.1, forward strand.
TGTCACCTGCAGCAAGGGGGAGGGAGGCGAAAACACCACAAGCCTGAGGATTCATTTGCTCTCAGCACTTCACAAATATATCCCGCAGTCTCAGGAGTGTTTCTTGCCAAAATGGATTTTCCTGTGCACTTACAGAAGTAAACCTGTCAAATTAGGAATGCCTCTTGATTCTTTAATCATGCAGCCGTGGTTAACAAATTAATTCTGTCAATTGCATACTTCATGAAACGTTTTGAGAGCCTTCCTGTTGCCTGGCTAAGGTCAACCCTGCACGGTGACTGGGTTGTTCAGACATAGTGGTGAACCAGTCTGCTGCAAGTATAATAAATTCCCTCAATTTATGAAATCTCATTTTGTGCAAATTATGTTCCACACACTGGGTAGATCAATTTTTAAATGGAATTGCTGAGTGCACTTGACTTGAAGAGGCATGTGCCTCAGCATCAGTACATTTAACAATTTAGATCTGTGCCTGAGACACCACTGTTTCTTTGTGTATGGGGATACAATCTGATACAGTGTTTTGTCATACCGGGGGACTTCTGATAGACTTGCCTCCAGTTCCACATTACAAGTTGTCACACAGTGAAGACAAGATTGTCAATTTCTTTCAGCTTTTAACAAGAGTCCACTCCTCAGATCCTGAAGAGTTCATCAGTGGGTATTATTTTCTTGGTATTTGTTCACAGTGTTAATTTTTGGCAAAAATACAGTGTGACAAATGCATGAGAAATGCACTTAATCTCTTTAACTTGTTGACACAGTGAAATTATCACCCATTTTAATTTTGCATAACTCTGCAACTTTAGTAAATTACTTCTATCTTAAATTCTAGATCTTGGTTTTAAATGCTGTTCAGTGATCTTGCTTTTTTTCTCAGGCCTGGTATGTATGTGGAACAAATATTGGTGTGATAATGGGTAGATGATAGAATTAATGAATTTGTGTCCTGTACATTTTGGAATTCATTACAAGATCATTTATGCCTAATACTTTAATATTTATTTAATTTTCAGGACTGCCTCAGCAAGTATAGAACTTACATTGGTGAGCATGGAAAGTACATGTTCTGAAAGATTTTTTTCTGCACCATCAGATGAAACTGAATGCTACCTATACCCAAAGAGAATTAAAATAGAAAGTAATCAAAAAAGCATAGAGAAAGAGGAGCAGCAAAAGCTAGAGCAAAGCACACATTGTATGAACAGATACCAGACATCACCACATGAACCTGTATATTTATCAGAAAGGCAAAACAATTGGACATTACAAAAGCAAAGTTGTGACACAAGAAAAACTTGTATGAGAAATTTTGTCCATTTTCAAACTTGTAATAATGAAATATTGCCATGTAGTGTATCAGAAAATAAGCTGTCCAGCAAAAAATGCAGTTCTGAAAATGAAAACCAGAGTACTACAGAAGACGGCATTTCATTGAATGTGCATGGACAGCCTCTCAAAATAGAGTCACTCAGTGTGTGGAGTGATGCCAACACTTGTAAAAGTTTGCAGGTACTAAATCCACCCCAGGTGCAGTGGAACAGCAATACAGGACAAAACAATAAAAGAAATAGTGAAAATGAACTCAAACAAAATTCTTCAGTTACACCCTTAAACAGAAACTCGTTTCAGATGGAATTGTTAAATCATAAGTCTGTCTCTGATAAGAAGTGGAAACAATACCAGCTTCTGCAAATTCCATTTTTATGTGGTACCAGTTCTGTGTTTTCACACATAGAACATAAGAAAAATAATTTTCTGAAAAAAGTGTGTTCTATAGAAGATAAATATTACTCCAGTAGTGATAATGAAACTACTGCAGAAAGAGAAAGTAAAGAAAAAAGTACTTCATCATACACCATTCCAACATTAAAACCCTTTAAAAATATGCAACCACTGGAAATCCCCAATTTTCAACTTCCTTGCATTTCAAGTAAAACAAATAGTGAAATGACATCAACTCTCTTAAAGGAGACAGACTGGAAGAATTTTCAAGGCCAACCATCTTTGGTACAGTCTAAACAGATAGGCAGTGTACAAAAAATATCTGAGTTAGGGAAACAAGAACTGCAAAATGATAAAAGTAGTGTAAAAGCTTCAACTGTTGGTTCTGAACTTAGAGAAAATAATTGCCCACCAATTAGCAAAGAGGACAGTGCTTTGGCAGAAGGAGGAAGAGTCTCTGTAACTTACTTCACAGGCGATGGCACTGATACTGAATTTAATCAGACATTTGCTGAAAATGAATTCAAAGATCAACTGCTGGAGAATTCAGAAGGTGATGATGACCAGAAGCCAAAGATTCACATTTACATTAGTGCTAGAAATGTTCAGAATGAGAAATGTGTCAGTGACAATGATCTTTTGAAAAGAACAGGGAGGAAGAGCAGTAATGAGAATGCGGGAACATTTCGTCATATACAGACAAGTATTCCAGTACTAACAGAAGTGTTAGAGAAAAGTAAGTTGGATATAGACTGTGGTGGGCAGAAGTCCAACACTGATGTTAGTTTGTATGAAGCACAATCACAACTCTCTACAAAAGACATACTTGATTTCAAAACATATTTAACTAAAACTGTCATATTTGAAAGGAATTGTCCTCGCACTATTGCACAGAATTTTCCAGTTATGAAAGTGAGTTGCAATATATTTAGGGGAAATGAAATGTTCAAATTGAAGCTTTCATTTCAAAACATGTTGTTTGGATGGGTCAGGACATGGCCTGAATCTCCATACAAAGATATACCCATGTGTCAGGATTACAGTGTTACACATGGGTTTCATTTTCGTGAAACATTAAACGAGCACTGTGATGCTCAGAAGTTAGTAAAGAGCAATATAAATAGGAACCACAACAATAAAATACTCATTTGTTTGCTGGCTATTATTTCAAAGCATTTGAAGGTTGAACCACTAAAGGCAATTCTTGCTTCCTTTCTCAGTAGCAGAAATACATTAGAAGAAAAGTCCGTGCATGTGGAGAAACACCTTTTATGTGAGAGAAAACAAAATCAGTTAAACTCATGCACAGATAATACTTTGAGGCAAACCACAGAATTTTATAAAAAAAATGAAACTTATCCAGGCTTTTTAAGTTCCAAATCCATAGAAGGCGTTGGTTTTGCCTTTCATAATGAATGCCAGAGAAGACATTTTTCTATATCTTTAGGTGAAAAAGAGTCCACTGTCCAAAAACGAGGAACCCTCTTTCATGACCAAAAAAGTGGATTATATAAGAGAAGACATGTCAGAAAGTACCACCTCTTACGTGGGGAGAGCGAGGGATTTAGTACCTATTTGAGGTCAGTCAGTCACAAAAATGGTATGAAAAAGCAAATTTTAGTTGCTAAATGCGTAATCTTGTTGCAGGGTGCTTTTGATTATTCTTCACTGGACAAGATGTATTGCTGTAACATCACAAAAGTACAATATCTGATAGGAGCAAATCTTAGATTTTGGAGCTACTTTCCTGCCCATTCAGAACTGAAGTTTGCAAAGGTAAATCGTAAATGTGCAAATCAGGAAATATCAGTAAAGCAGGAGAAGAAACCAAGTGAAGTTTTTAATAGTTCTTTTCATGGGGAAGTATTTAAAGCTTTCTCTTTTGCTTTATGTGAAACTAAGAAACGTGAAACAACTGGATGTAGAACTGTTATGACATCTACAAATGAGGTCACAGATGAAGTCATGTATACTAGGAAAAAATACTTGGGTACTTCTGGTTATATAAATACTGATAGAAAAGAATATGTTAAGTCAGAAACGTTGCAAATAAATTCTCATAATTTTCTTTCAAAAAAATCTTTCTCTATTTTTGACACATATGAAAAAATTCCCCTTACTACTCATTCTGAAGACTTTGACCAGTTCCTAGTTGTAAACCATGACAATTCTGCCCAAAAAGGGTTATTTGAAGAAAATGCAGTCACCAGTTCAGAAAAGGTTCATAATTTGCCTGCTAAATCAAATGATGTTTTAATTCTATCCGAGCAGTCAAAACCAGCTATGGAAAAATGTCATTCTTTCTTGTTACAAGATAACCAACTTGAATATTGCAAGCAAATAGATACATATAGTCCACATTTAACAAATAAAGAAGAAAAAGTGGAAAACCAAAATGCTTACTTAAATTTTGAAAATTTATTTCCTAGCTCCTCAAATGTTTATCAGTCTGTCACTTTGCCAGTAGACAGCAGCTCTTTTGTCAATAATGACAGAGTAGTAAGTGAAGATGGACGCTGCGGGAGTTCCTCAAGTGCAGACAAACAAAAACAAAGTGAAAAAAATGCTGCTGCTACGCAATATCCAACCAGAGAAAGTCCTGCCATGGCAGATACACACTTGCCATTACAGGCTAAAGAAATGGTGCAGTTTTCCTTGCAAGGGTATACACAGACAAAGGAAACAGCCAGTTCAGAGCCAGCAACTTTGGAACGACATCCTGAATATGTAAAAGAACAGGAAAAGATAAACGATGAACAAATGCATGTAACTAATGAAAGTCAGTGTGAGACTGTAATGAATGACTTGATTATTTCATATTCAGAAGATGAAGCTAAAACATTCATTGCTGCAGAAGAGAAATTAAAAATGCATTTATCCATAATAAACAATGGATGTCTTGAAGATGTAAAAGATCAGTATTTACCTTTAGAAAATAAAATCACATATGAATTTGAACTGAAGAGAAAATTTGATTTAGTGCTAGAAGAGCTACATATGTTTCATGAAATTAGCAAGGGAAATGAAAACAATTTATCTAGTTTGGAAACAAACTCACTCAACAATTATTGTGAATTAAATAATTCTGAAGGGATAGATGAAAAAGTGACAAGTGTTTCTCAAAAGAAAATATGTACTTCTACAATCTATGGTGCTATAGAAGGGCAAAACATAACTGACAGTAATGAAAGCTCATTAAATGAAAAGATATCAAATGACAATGAAGACCAGAAAGTATCTGAGGAGTGTTGTATTTCAACAGTGCCAACTGAAGAATTGCTACATTCACCTATTGCAGAAGGTAAGCACAAAGAACTATTGGTTATTATGCTACTAAGAAAATTTAATTTTTATGCAATATTTGGTTCGCTGTAAAGGTGTGTTCCTCAAATAATTCCATGACAATAACAGTTTCCATTGAAATGCAAAAAGTTTGTTGGACAAAAGGTACTTGCCTGTGAATAGCCAAATGCAAAAAGCCTACACTACTACTGCTGCATGCACACTGTGCCATAGCAGTTGTAGCTCAGAATTCAGTCAGCCAGTTTCAGGCTTGCTATAACCTGTCTTAATAGAAATGCCGTTACAGATTATTTCTTTTGTCTTTGATTTCATCCTGATAAGCCCTAAAATCCCTAAAAGAGTCAAAGACTCAGTAAGGTCATTGAATCATAGAATAGTTAGGGTTGGAAAGGACCTTAAGATCATCCAGCTTGAGCCCCCCTGCCATGGGTGGGGACACCTCAAACTAAACCATATCACCGAAAGCTCTGTCCAGCCTGGCCTTGAACACCTCCAGGGATGCACATTCACAGAGAAAAAAGACTCTGTCAAAACCCGATAACAGTATTCACAAAGGAGACAACTGTTTCCTTACAACTGATGTAATCAAATCATAGAATCATACAATAGTTTGAGTTGGAAGGGACTTTTGAAGTTCACCTCGTCCAACCCCCTGCTGCAGTGAGCAGAGACATTTAAACTACACCAGGTAGCTCAAAGCCTTGTCCAGCCAGACCTTGAACACTTCCAAGAACCAGTTGAATGCCATACCTTCTTTTACAGATGGCTCCTATATGATAAATAAATTATTCAAGCACTTGTCCAACAGTGTGTGTTAGATTTTGTACCTGAAATTCAGTTTGCAGAAGTGATGGGTTCTTACAGCTGCAGATAAAATCAATAAGAGATATGCTTTGGTCGTATTTGGTGAAATACCTGATTAAAATACAGCCATCTCAGATTTGGCATCTGAAATACATTTCTCAAGGGAGTTGGCTCTAAATTTATTAGGTGAGGATTGCAGGGGGTTTATGAAGGTAATTAGTGTTTGTGAAACGATTGGAAAAGTGTCACAGAAAAGCCCTAGAGGGAGTTCTCTTCAGTGAAGTTTTCACAGTAGAATGTGCTGCGAGTTACACTTGAGTGCCTTGTCCCAGAGAATGAAAACCTAACAGATACTGGATAAATTGCTCTCTAAGTGATCACTTTTCTGCCGAAGTGTGGAATAAAGATCCAAGTGGAGAAAATGACATGTCATCAGAGAATTAAAAACTGCATCATTTCATCTATGCAGAGAACTTCCTGAGGTGCTTGGATAGCTTTTGACAAACCCCTCAGAGTAAGACTTCTTAGCTTCATTAATATTTCCTGTAAGATGCACATACACCTTTTACGTCAACAAGAACCACAAACTGGTAACTAAATGAAACAAACTTAATTATTAGTTTATAGAAAATAGTTACAATCTTAAATGTATTTCTGCTTCTATTTTAAGGCTATTTTGATACAGCTTATAGAAAGGCATACACATGGGACCCTGCTTTTTTATCCTGTATGCTTCTTAAGGAACAAAACTGTAATTTACAGAAAGAGGGAGGTAAGAGTAATATTACACTGCTATTTATACGACAAATACCAGTGCTAATAAACTTGTTTCTCAAACATTTGTATTTGTGAGTCCTCTTTATATCTTTCTCTCTATAGCAATCGCATTTTGTTTAATTATAGGTTACTAGGAAGCTGTCCTATCTTTGGCTTGGGTCACAGAGCAAGTCATGCAGATGAGAGTTTTTGTCCTTTGGACAGAAGGAAAAAACTCTTTAACAATGTGGTGTTCCTTGTTTGTTTTGAGCCATTTTGAGCAGACCTCTTTGGGCTTCCAATTATTGTGATATAGTGAAGATACACTACCAGGAGAATGTGATTTGATATACCTTTATGGGAAGATTTGCACTTTTGGATGTACTGTGGAAATAAATTCAGAAGGATATTGCCAATCAATTTATTAGCACTTCAGAAAGCATGATTTTCTTTTTTTTTCCCTAACACTTGAAAATATTTAGTAAAACAAGGCTATTGGTTTATTTTGCAATGAAATACTAAAACATTGTAAGGAAAAGGCTATAGATAATTTCTGTTTCACTAAGCCAAATCCTGATTTTCACCTCTTGCACCTCTTAAAACTGATGCACGCTTTGCTGTTTTCAGAATTCAGAAAGTTGTTTCCTTCATTCAGGCCAGTCTGCGAAATGAGGAGACTGAAAATCCTGAACATTTACAGATGAATTCTGGTGTTCTTCTTACCTATTTTATATTGAAGATATGTCACCCTTTGATAATATAGACCAAATGCAAACTGCTACAGAGAATTCTGCTCTATGTTTTTCACTGTTTATCACTATTTGTCACAGTTTATCACAGCTCTATAATGTGTTTGGTTTTTGTTGGTGTTTTGTGTGTTTTGTATTTGGTTTTGTTTGTTTGTTTGTTTATTGGGTTTTTTTGGAGCAAGTGGATTTTACTTTCTGACTTTTGTAGTAGGTGCTGCTATTGCTTAGAGAAAATTCAAATTTCAGAACGCTGTGTTGTGCATAACAGCACAAGATAATTGATAGTAACATCTTGTTCTTGGAAGTTTTGTTCAGATGGCGTTGAAGCTTGCTAGATGGAATGTTGTAGCTCCTGCAGAAGATCAGAAGATGACTGAATGTGGATTATCTTTCTTCTTTTCCTGTTTTCGGCCATAGCACCAAGGGCAAAGAAAACCAGACATTTTCTCCATAGCAGTAACTATTCCCTTCACATTGCTTCCTAATATTTTTAAAATTCCCATCTGAGCTTCTCCAGAAACCTTTGGAAGGCAGCCTTAGCAATGACTGACTTCTTTTTATCCCATGATTGCTGAGAAATCTTGCAGGTTTCTTGCATATTTCTAAGGCATTCTATACCTTATTTCAAGAGCTTTATCAGAATCAACAGGTATCTAATATACTTACAGTAGAAGAAGCTGAAAAAATGCAACATTCCTCTCATTGTCATTCTCATCGGATAGCAAATAGGGAACTGCTGATCATCTTCTTTTCTAGAAGGAGGTACATTGCTTCTGTGCTGTAACATATGGTTGGCAGGAACGATTGCCACTGAACATTGCCTTAGAGATTATTCTGAAGCAAAGACTATAGCTGGTTTTGTCGGAGTATTATATTTACTGTACTGATAGGAGTTAATGTCAGAAGTTTTGCTGATGTGTGGCTGTCTCCCTCTATTTTTCAGTAGGATTCTGAGCCATCACATGTGCTCTTGTATGATTAGGGTTGATTATTTACCTTGGATATGAACACCATTTCTGCTATGGAATCCAAGCCTGTTAATTTTGCCAGTTTACTTGGCAAAACTCCATGGCTTAATCCATATTACTCCCATAGTTAGAAGATTAGGAGGTAGAGATTTTCTGCTAAATGGTACCAATGAGTTCTCTGGTTTACATCCCACAATTTGGTCACATGAAGTGACTTTTGCCTCAGAAGCTGACTGTTTTGGAAAGGAGGAGATACCTAGATGGGACAAGAGGATTTATACTTCAGCAGTTTTACAGTTCAGCATGACTGACTACTGTGCTTTACTGGCTACATATAAACCCATAACACTTGACTGACTTTTAGTGCATGCAGTTCCTCTTCCAACTGACTCTTATGAGTCTTACAAAAGGCATCTCAGCACTACTATCTCATCATTGACTTAAGAGGTTTGGGGTTGTTTTTTTATCCCATCATTTAAAAGTCTTGTGAAAGACTTAGATAATTTTTTTTCTCCCTTTAGTAGGATTCCAGCTGAATGCTTAAGGATCTGATGGGCTCACTATTTGATATCTTAGCTAATTGCTCAGTGCTTCATCATTTCATAGAATAATGGAAAATTGAACTGGAAAAGATCTTGAAAAATTTGACACCTTCTTCCCCACTGAGTATAGTATTTTACGCAAAACGAAACAGCTTCTAAAGGGTACTGAATCATACTCCAGATTACTAGGTAGTATATACCTTTCCTGATAGACTGGAATTGATAATCCACATCCTCCTGTCCCACTTTCTGCAAAATGAGTGGCACAGGACAAGGCATCATGATTATTATCACCCGTAGAGTGATGCCTGGCTCTGTAATTTGGATTTGTACATCTAAATCCGTCAGACTAGTGGTAAGTGTTAAAGCATATTCCTCCCAGTATGTCCCTCTGTCCCAGAATGGTAATGTGCAGCATACTGTATGCTTTTGCCAGTCTGTTTGGAAAGTTAGGTAATGTTAGGTCAGGGATCCTCCTGATCAGAAGGAATCTAATGTTAGCATTTCAATTTCAGCCCAAAAGAGTAGTCAGATGCTCCACAGCTGAACCAAATGGAAAGGAGATAGAAAACAGTCAAAGACTGAGAAGATGCAATTAATGTTAATCTAATTTATGTAATTCTGTTGTATTTCATGTGGAATTCTGGGTTTACCTTCACTTTTTATTTCTCTTTTTTAATATAGGATACTTTCTGTCACGTGGAGTTATAAGAGTACAGCCTCTTAAAACATGCAAAGGCCCCATCAGGATTGGGCTGTCAAGAAAAGCTAGGCCCAAACAACAGCTTCATCCTTATCTGAAATGATACCGGCTTCTTTTACCAGCCTTCAAATAGAATCACTCTGCTTGAAAACATCTGAAATGTTTTTATGTTCAGTGTTTTGGTTGATAATTTGATCTTTGTGGTTTATGGTATTTTTAGACATTAATATTGCAGTGTTTGCTAGTGATTTATTTAAGAATACTCCCGTGAATACTTGATAGCAAAGGGATTTATAGTGAATGTTTACTAGTAGAAGTTTTAATGGAAATATGAGGCCCTTTTAAAGTTTATGTATTATTAATAAAATCTGACATGTATTTTTCATCTATTAAAATATGCAGTTGAAATTTTCTGTTGTACTCAGATGTTCTTAGGATCCTCTATGAGTTTATATGGTTTTAAAAACTTAATTAGGATTTTTAAAGGGATTTGTTACTAATGTTTAGAGAAGTGTAGGAGAGAATTTCGGGAAGCTAGGTTCAGATTACTAAATAGGACGAATACATTGGAGGTCATTTCCTCTGAGGTGCTTTCAGTTCCATACACTTTTCTCATTAAACAAAGAAATCCCTTGAATTTCAGTGCAGAGCTGGAAAGGAGGAAACATATAAATGCTTCAGACAGAATGTCTTATTCTGAGGGTACTGATTCTGCTGCACACAACATGACAGCAAAATACAAGCACATACATTCTGGGGCTATGTATCTCAAAAAATGGGGAAACTTGGGCTAATCTGAAAGATACAGCTATTGGTTAGGGACATCTGCTAATAATAGTTAATATACTGATATTTGCGTTATCTGATTAATAGCTCCATTTTTAACTGAACAAGAGCACAGCAAGAAATAAACATGGGTCAAGTCTGAAAAAAAATAATCATTGAGTGTCAGAGCAAGAGTAATCCAATAACAGATATCATGAAGAAAACTTTAAATCCTCTATGCAATTCCTCAAAGGTTTTTAGAGAGTATTTTACATTGCAGTGGATGAGAATTTCCATATAGCAAGCATTACAGAATACTGACAGAGTGATGATAAGCTTCAGTACAAATAATAACACTTGGTTGCAGCTGACCCAAGGAAAGCTGAGCAAGCTGAATTGATAGGGAGATATGCCTATAGATAAATTATTCTTTAGAATCCATGGCAACAGTGCAAAGATTTAGCAGCAACCTTCAGAATATGTCATATACAACAGTAAATATATTAGTATGTTTATCCTATAGGAAAGGATTATCCTATAAGCAAAGCAAATTCAGTACACAACGTAGGGTAGACAGGGGTGGGATGGACTCACCTTGGGACACATTCACCACCATCAGCAGCCATCTTGGTGTCCTGGAGGGTGACTTGGCATAAAGATCAGTGGGGAGGTGGGGAGGAGCCTGCGGACTTATGACTGGTAGCAGTCCCCAAATGGCAACTGGGGATCACTGCTTTGTCTTCCTCATACTTAATTTTGGTCCTTGTAAGAGTGAGATCTTTAGATTTTATCAGTCGTAAATAAAGAGTCAAGGGATGCTGGTTTCTCAGTGTTTTGGCAGAAGTATCAGCTTACGTTTCTCTGAATCCCAGCAAGTAGCAACTGATCAGAATTCTTCAGCTAAGTGTTCTTTATTGTGTACCTGGCACAGAACAAGGAGAGCTTGTCTGTAGGCGTCTGAATGTCCCCTCCAGGAGGTTTGACCTCACAACCAGGCAAAGAGTTTCTTGAGTGCTCCCCAACATGAACTGGCTTTCAAGAGTGATGTCTTATCAGTTAGCTTATGTATCTCATATTTGCAATGGTTGATGTTTACAACAGGAGGATTTTTTACAATGTGGGACCTTAGAGATCATATAGTTCCAACCCCCCTGCCATGGGCAGGGATACCTTCCACTAAACCAGGTTGCTCAAAGCCCCATCCAACCCGGCCTTGAGCACTGCCAGGGATGGGGCAGCCACATCTTCTCTGAGCAGGCTGTGCCAGTGCCTCACCACGTTCACAGTAAAGACCTTATTCTTAATATCTAATCTAATCTACCCTCATGCAGTTTAAAGCCATTCCACTTGTCCTGTCCCTTCAGGCCCTTGTCAAAAGTCCCTGTCCAGATTTCTTTTCAGCCCCTTTTAAGGTACTGAAAGGCTGCTCTGTTGTCCCCCTGGAGCCTTCTCTTCTCAGGCTGAAAAAGCCCAACTCTCTCAGATTGTTTTCATAGCAGAGGTGCTCCAGACCTCTTCGTGGCCTCCTCTAGACTTGCTCATCAGTTCCATATCCTTCTTATGTTGGGGGCCCCAGAGCTAGATGCAGTACACCAGGTGATTTGCTGTGTAAACTTTGGTTTGCTGGTGATGCAGCTGAAGATAGCTGCTAAGAGGAGGCTCTAATCTTAAATAACAGAGGAAGCACCGGCACTGGGAATGCAAGACTGGCCTTCGGCCAGCTTCAGCTTCCCCAGCCTCCGTGGGCTGGAAGAGCTTAGGTTCCTTGTAACGCCGGAGAGAAGCACATGAGTGTTTAACTGTGTACATCGGCGGTATAAATTGGCATTGTTCCACTGGGTTTTGGAGCGGTGCGGGTGTGTGCCAGGCCACACACAACACAAGATCTCGCCATGTGGCTTTGAATATTTTGTTGAAGAAATGTGTATAGATTTTGAATTTTTTCATTGTAGACACAGTATCTGGTGATATGTTTTGAGATAGCTAAGCTTAGTAATGCTGACTCTAACAGAAATGCAGATGCAAAGTGCCATTATACTTTAATAATTATGCAGAAAAGCTTAAATACAATTTCCAAATAATTTTTTTGTCAGCTGCTAGAACAATAGATACAGCTATGGCTTATTTAATACAAAAAGATTCAATTATAGCCTACTGAAAGCCTTGAATTCTCTTATATGTACCAATACATGTGATTTTTTAATAAATAGTAATTGAAAGCATCTTTCTTGTCTGCTTTTCGAAAGACTAGATGCAAAGCTAACAAACACTGCTCAGTGTATTTTGGATAAATATGCATGATTAATAAGTGAACAAATGCAAGATTGTTAAAATCCACCTGTATAGTAGAAGTATAGCTATTGCCTCTTCCAGGAAATTGAATTGAAACATGTGATGAAGCCCAGTTACACCTTCTAGTGTTGGAAGACAGTTTCCAAACAAGAACAGACAACAAACATTTGAGGAAAGGCATCAGAGAAAGGGCTGGAATGACTGTGTATTATAAAAGGTTCTTCATCAAGAAAGATGGTGCCAGGGCATTTTGTGAATATGCGTTACTGAGAAGTTTCATGTAGTTAAGGGTGAGATCAACTTTTACAAATCATATCCAGTTTTAATCTTAATGTTGTGCTCCCAACATGGACATCCCACCACATTATTCCCACACACCACTGGAGAACATACCTGCCATTGCCTCTTGCCGAAGTTGCTTTATCTGCCATGTTCCTACTGAGCCACCAGCAGTGCATTTCTAGCAGAGCATCAGGTAAACTCAAAATTAGCTTTAATAATACTGGGGACAATTGAAAGTTAATTTTGTTCAAAATTATTTCTTCTGAGTATGATTCAAGTGAAATTGTAAATAAGGACACTAGTTGTCTGTTGACAGTCTGGGTGATAGATGAAAGGCTGACAGCTGTCTGTGTGAAATACAGCAATTTAACATTTGCAAGTCATGATTAACTTCATAAGCAAAATTATTTCATCATGATTTAATAAAGTAAGCATAAGAAACAGTCATCTCATAAAATATATTGTACCTTTCGATGTCTGAGTCAGTGCTATGATAGAAGAGACTAAGTATGATATCTAAAGAGAAGAGAATCTTCCATTTTGTTATTTAACATTTTCCCTCTCAAGGCCCCTTGAATTATCAAAATATTTTTAGCCAGGAGTCATAATGAAAATTCAATCCAAATTATGTTCAGTGTATGCACTAAGAAAGATGCCTAGACTAATTCTCTGCTAACATACTTTCTGTCAAAGCTTAAATATGCAAAAATCTGCAAAGCCTACCAAAGAAACTTGACAAAAAGTGCATCAGCATGGATATGGATACCTGGGTAACCTACCAGGTTTTAAAGTATAATCAAAATGCATTCTCATTAACAGTGGCATTTTGGAGCCTCTAATGCAACATACTGGCAAGGATGTATTTCCCAATTTGGAACAGAGGTTATGACTCCATGTGGAGGGATGAGAAATAGATTGAGTTAACCTGGGAAACTCCAGCCAATACAGTAAGGTGAGCTCTAAGGTGACCCAAATTGCCCAAAGATCTTACAATTAATTTTTTACCTTTAATTCATTTATTGCTTATGACTATCACATTTAAAGAAAGCAAAATAACAAAAAAAAACCAACCAAAAAACCCCAAACATTTTCAAAGAGAGCAATCTTTACTTCTACCCTGTAGATAAACTAATATTTTCTATTGCAATTTTGTTTTATTTGGAGGAGTATGCATGAGTGAAGGGATGGGTTGTACATATGCAGCAGGCAGGGAACTGTCCATGGGAAAGGTAATGTCCTATAGACTAGTCTGAATATAGATCTTGAGTTTTATTCTTCTCATCAACATTCCCTTCCTTTTTGGAGCAGACTTTTCCTTGAGAAAATGAGCAGTGTTTGACGTGCCATTGGAGGCAGCTTCTTTTGCCCTTACCTCATGTATCAACTTATTCTTCTTTCTGCCTCATTTTCTTCTCTTTCCATATCTGCTTGTATCCTAGAATTTGCTGAGGTTCTGCAAGCATGGTGGAAAGCAACTAGAGCCGGACTTTCCTACAATCAGCCTAGCTAGAGCAAAACATATATGCTTGGGCTTGCCAAAGTTCACCTGTTATATGCTTGTGCAGCAGAAGTACATCATAACCATCCAGATGTGGTAAACCACTGGTCTTGTCTGATATTTTCGTGGTTGGAGATGTTCCTTGGCAATGGATGGGTGCTGAATTGTCTCTGTATGCCTCTCTGACCACATTTCTGTAAGCCATGTCAACCCTGGCAGTTCTGAGTTGTCCAGCTTTGGAACAGTTAGCAGGAATGGTTGTAAAAAAGCTGGTAGTGTAAGAAATCGACAGTTTCCAGGAACCTATGGAGTGTGATGGTCAAGGGAACTTGAACATGGTATTGATTCCCTGTGAGTGTGGTGAGGCAGTGTCACAAATTTTCCAGAGAAGTTGTGGATGCCCCATTCCTTGAAATGTTCAAGGCCATGTTGAATGGGGCTTTGAGCAACCTGGTCTAGTGGAAGGTGTCCCTCCCATGGCAGGGGGTTGGAACTGGATGGGCTTTAAAGTCCCTTCCAACCCTAAACTTTGTATGATTCTATGATTTTGTGATTTTGGAACCAGTGTCATAAAGAGAGTGCCATGAAAGCTAAAATGTAACTCTTCGTTTCCTCCCTATGAAATAAGTATTTGTGGGTAATCCTATGCTTATTTTTTTGTGGATCATTCTATTTTTACATGTATATTTTATTATTTGGTTTTTTAAAACCCTGCTATTAGCAATATATCTGTAAAAAAGCTTTTAGAATGGTGAAAGCTGTAAAAAAATGTTTTGACATATTTTCAGAAAAGGACCTTTTTAAAAAGATGATGAAGGCTTCAATTATGCTTGTATAATACACTATACTTTTTTTTTATCCATCCCATGTGTTTAGTATGTTATTGCTTGCAGATAATTATAGGGTACAAAGAATGGAGTTGTGACAAAAAAATATAGTTAATACTAAAAAAAAAATACAAGACTGTTCACAAAACTGAAGACACAGCATCAGACATGCTCATCCTTGTGAAAGTTCTTCCTTTGTAAGTGCTGCCAAGGTCAGTGTCAGCTTGAATTCTTTAATGCATACTGTAAGCGCTAGCTGTGCAGATTAGATCTGCCCAGGGCTATTCTTATTTGTTCATCCAGCTTTTAAAAATACATGTTTGTGCTCTTCTATTAAAAAAATTTCCATTTAAAAAATCAGCAGTCTAAGCTTGTATCAAGCCTTTCGTTATATTCATTGTCCACCTACTTTTCATTTTGCTCCAGAAATATGTACAAACAAGTTTCCAACTGCACACTGCTGAATCTGTTTTCACATTCAGTGACAATGGAATAATAGATTACCTGCATTTCCCAGAGAAGTTAATTAAATTAGATTTTATAGGGAATAAAAATATTTCAATGTTAGGTCTCATTATAGGAACCTTAACGTTTACTAAAAGGCTGAACTAATAATATTGAACATGGAATTGTATTTGTAATTGCTTTTATTTCTAGAATGAATCTTTACCTGCATGAGGTATGTCGCTAATGGCACAAAATAATCCAAAGTGCAGCAATATTTCATGCACTCCCACTTATCCTATTAAGGCTCCTATTTTTCAGAAGCTTCCAAGAGAATGGGGGAGATGGGAAGAGAGATAAATAGGTCCTTTTTTTTTTTATTATTTCCTCTTCTTCTATTATAAGGTCAAATATGAGGTTGTTTGGCTATTGCCAGATCTTATTAGGGCCAAATCTTGTAGTATGTTTTTGCATCAACCTGTTTTTCTCAGGGAAAGAAAATACTGGAAAAAATCTAATTCAACCTGATTCCTAGTTGTGGCCCTTAAGAATTCCTGGAGATACTTCTCTGTACGACAAGGAGGTGTGTGATGCTTCCTGTGCCACCACAGGCAGGAGTAGTAGGAGTCTTTCGGTCATTTTATCTAGCATCTACATACACAGTCATTTACAACCTTTCCCTTGACAATCTTTTCCAAAGAGCTCAGGGATATGTCTGCAACAGCAGATGGACACTTTTGGACAATACAGGGGTATAAATCTGTCAAAAATACTAACAACTTGTTCAGGATGGTCCAAAGATATGATATCAGAGATTTTCTGTAGTCATCAATTATTCTGGACTACTGGATGCACTTGATGTGTTTCAAGGAGGTAATATTGGGCTTCCCAATTTGATAACAATTGATATTGTTTCTCTGGCACTGAGCCATCTGAAATTTGGGAGCTGATGACTGTACAAATATCTCTCTTGATTCCCATGTTGCCATGCAACTCCCTGTCTCCTGGCTACTGTTCTGGAGAAAACTGTGGCTCTTAAAAGTTTAAAGAACCATTTTCTGTTGTCTATTGCTCACTCATATATCCTTCCTGTGCTTCTTGCTGCTGACACTGGGCTGCTAATGGCTTTTCAAGCTGACCCTGCCGCAGCCTGCTGACACTGCTAGGCCGCCTGCTATGGTACAGACTTTGTATCCCTTGCAAGATACTGAGTCTGTTGTTGCCATAGTTGTCCCAGTCTATACTATTGCAGTTCTTGCTGTGCCTCTGTGAGTGACTGACAATTTATGTCATGCTGGTTCTTTATAAGAAGGGTGATCTCTCTTAAGCCTGCGCAATAGATTAATTTTTGTTCAGTGGCTGTGTCAAACATGAAGAGAAACGCCTGAAGTGGAGTATTTTTACTTTTTAAAAGATTTTCTGTTTGGAGCACGTTTTTTTTTCAGTTTTTTTTTTTTTTTGTTGTTGGTTTGGTTTGATTTGGTTTTTTTCAGTTGTGGTGGTCTTTTTTTTTGTTGTTTTTTTTTTTTTTCTTCTGATAGTAAACAAAAGCTGAAAAATGTTCATTCTCGATCAAAGAAACATTTAGTTCAATGCCAAACAACATTTTGTTTACAGTGTAAAGTCTTCTAACAAAAATAAGCTATAGAAATACAGTCCTAAATTTTAAGCACTAGTTACAACCAGGCCATGAGCACTGGCCTCAGTGAGTAGTTGGAACACTTATACAATATGAGGAAAGCTTAAGTTTAAATCCTCTATCAAGAAACATTGCTTCTTCATCTTCTGCCTGCCTTATGCCTTCGAGATGTCCTACCATGTGGGCGTAATTTTACTCAGTCATTCAACTGCAGATGCTCTACTTTGTGTAATTATTTTAACAGGATCTGACAGCTGCTTGTTCTGCCTTCTCAATAAGTGCATGAGCATGTAACCTGTTACGTCATTCTCACCTCACTCATGAATATTTAAGTATTTGTACAAGATGGAAGAGCTTCAGAAGAAATCTGAACAACTTATGCTAGAATGCATTACAGTCGCTGCAGTGGTCATATACTCTCTTCTTAGATACAGTTTTTCAGCTTCCTGTTCTTAAATGCACAACAGCAGTTGTTATCACCATGTGTCCTCTTTGAATATTATTCCAAATGGTTTTGTTTGTATATAAAGAAGTTTTTGTATTCCTATTTCACTGAGCTCTGAACTCTGCAGAGTGCAGTGACTCTTGGAGCAAGAGCTATGCAAGTCCCAAGAGAATTCATTCTCCACCTTGATCTCAGGTTAGTATTCGTTCTTCAAGGAGGATTAGTCTGAGATGATGACATTAGTAATGAGTTGTGATTCTTGAAGAATAAATTGACTTTTTACTGTTTCAACACTTTACTTCCCAGAGTACTGTAAATGTATGTGAAACTACGTACTCAGTCTCAGCCGCACTGAAATCCACTCCACAGGGAAATCAAATCCAAGTGTATCTGCTTAGATATTATTCTGAAGTCATAATGATATATTACTTTTGGAAAAGCTGACAATAGATTCTCATCCAGCAGAGAATCTCCAAAACTTTCTCTTTGTTAAAGTTCCATGGTAAAAAAATGAATAAAAGCTGTTAAGCGTCGGTATAACTAAATTGGGAATGTTCTTCTGAGCCATCATATTTCTGCTAGCTGTCATGACAGCAAAATCTTTTTTGCTTTGCAGTCATTTGCCCAAACTGCTTGTCAACCCCAGCTGTGGGATAAATCTGTGTCTGACCCATTTGCATGTGCACCACTTGTTCCTTGCTCAGACCACAACTGTCTCCCAACACCATCTCACCCACCTGGATGGTTAGAGTAAGATGACTAATAGCTGAACAAATTCCGTATGAAGCATTATTATTCTTTTCCACAAAAAAACCCCAAAAAACTTAGAGTTGAAAGGCAAGTCCCTTAGTGAGTGTTTTGAAGTGCAACTCTATTTTATGCTGCCCCTTGCATGATCTGAGATTTCTAGAGGAGTAAAGGTCCTCTTTGTGAACATATTTAATCCAGTAATATCAGGTGATAAACCACAGCATTTGAGATTACATCTCTCTAAGAAATCGTACAGACTGAGTCTATCAGAAGCTTTCTCCCTCACACTGCCTTCATATTTAATTAATTTAGAAAAACAACTTCAACTTGTTTTCTCCCTTCTTTGCATTTCCTACTTCACACAATCATCTTTGTCCATAAGGATGTTATTTTTTCATTTTACTTTTATTGCAAGATATTTTACTTTTTTATTCCTTTGCCTTTTATATCCACAGTTGAATGCTGTGCTGAATTTCTACTGATCTTGTGAAAACTGCTGAAGATATTATAATTTGTTTATTAGAAGATGGATTATCATGCCCCAGACCATTCTTTTTATTATGAAGACAAGGATTAAACTGATTTGATTGTCAAGCCCCCAGTTGTCATTCTTATCAACCACTAGTAACCTTCTCTGTCATTTTCTTGATCTAGTAGACCAGTTCTAGGAGAGCTGCCAAATTATAATCCAGGCAAAAGGGGCCACAACTGCTGTTTCTGCAGCACTTACTAGCCATGCAGATATGTTTTTCAGAGTCTGTATCCCTTTGTATCTTCCTTAGAAAGTGAAAACCAGACTGTTTTATTTATTTCCTCATTTATTTCACATATTGCTCATGTAGAGCTAACTTTCCTGATTATTTATCTGGGGAGAATTCGAGACTCTTCACCAGAAAATGTTCTCTTCTATGAAGACAAGAAATTGATGACGTCCACTTAGTGATCCGCAAATCACTGACAATGTCTTATGTTTACTGATGTCCATAGGCTCTCTCATTGAAGTAGGCGAAGACAGCTCCTGAACCTGCTCTAGCAGCATTGGGCACCTTCCAAGGCCCAGTTGTGAATGACAATCATACTTCCTTGGGGAAACATAAGGAAATATGATTTGAAACCTTTCATTTTACTGATAACGTTCACTTAACATTACCTCAGGAAGCCACACCAAGGTGCTCTTTCAGAAGATGCACCCTAACGTGTATTCCCAGGCTGCTGAGTTCCCTGTATTATTATTTGTTTTTTCATATAATGAGTAAAATAACAAATAATGAGATGATAAGATTATACAATCTAGGTCTGAGAATTGTACAAGCCATCTGGAAAAAGGAAGGGGGGCAAAACAAATATCAGGCAAGTAAGATTTTGACACACTGGCTTTTATTAGTCTTTCCTGAAGAGTAAAACATACCATATTTGCACAGCTTCTGAAAAATACGTACTTTTGGTGGGTGTACGATTTGGACAAAGAGGGCTATGAAGCATTGTGTTTGTGCTGTCTAACAGGCAGGCTGTGCTTTCTGAGTGTGGGCAGATGTGAATGCTGCTTACGCTGTTCGGAATATTTTTTGCATCACATTGAAATCCATTAAAAAAGAGGAATAGTCTAGAATTATTCATCTGCAGTTTCACAGAAATCATCCTCATGAGCCCACATATTTATAATGAAGAAAATAACGGTATTTAGCAGATGGAGGTAACTGGTAGCAGTTTATTTTACCAAAAGTAAGTTTCGCCTGAGATGTGGCACTTAGCTGTAAAAAAATATTCTTGAATTTAATATGAAAGTTTTGTTGGGTTTTTTTTCTCAATTTTGTATCAATTCCTGGGGGGTGGGGTGGGGGTGTGTGGTGTGTGATACATATTATTTTACAGTAAATTAAAAAAGCCTGATTTTCTTTTCAGCTATAATACTCTAATACAATCTGCTTGATAAGAATAAATTTGGTTTTGATCCTGTGAAGTAATATGAATATTGAGTACCTGAAATTGTTGTGATAGCAGATGAGGATGCAAACAAAGAAATGCCATGAAAAAGGATGCTATCTGTACAGTCAATATAAATCATTATTTTTTTCTGCAGACCCACCATTCTGCAATTACAATTTTTTGTCTGTTTTTAAACATACACAATTTCAACACGCTTCTTGTAAAAAGTCTTTTAAATCCTACATATTCTCTATGTAGCACAGGTGAATTTATTCTAATTTTAAAGATTTTGTTTTTCTAAAATTTACAAAATCAAACCATCAGAATGGTTTTGTCAGCACAGGAACATGACTCATCAAAATGTTAACCTACCAAATTCTTTGGTTCAACTTTTCTGTAACCATCTAAACTTTTTTTAAATGCTATTTCTTGATTCAGCAACTGATTTAGCTATTCATTTCCAGTTGTGAATGACACTATTGATTAGCTTCTCGAGGGTTTGGTTCAAAGCCTCTTGAAGGTAGTAGGACATCAATAATTTAGTCTGTATACTTTGGATCAGGCCTGATGTTTCATCAGAATAACTGATGTTTTCTTCTAGGCTGCTCTTCACTGCCGCTGGTTTCGTAACAAATTGAAAAAAGCACTAGCTGGGCTTGAACTGTAAACTCTTAGTTCTTATAATTAAAACATAAGGAATATATAATGAAAACATGACAGAAGTTATTAATGATAATCCCTACTTAAACGAAAATAGCATAAAATAATGTAATATCATCCCACCTTGAGGGGAAAATCATTTTGGGCTATAGTGATTTTGGTTTTATGGGTGAGAAAATGAGACTAATATTAGAAAATATGGAGATCACAGGAAACAATTTTTGTAAACCTAACAAAGTCTAATTGTGGTTAGAATGAAATAATTTGAACCTCTCTTAAAAAAGCATATTTCAACTTGAAGTTCCAAGTAGCATTCCATTAAAATATGTTAAAATTAAATTTACATTTGTGTTTTCATTTGAAAATTTAGCAATAAGGTTTATTAGGCAACCAGGATGTAGCTTTCCGGTGCCAAAATAATGTGTTAAATAATTTTTACTCATTAAATTACTTTTGTGCCGGAGATTCATTAGTATTCATTCACTAAAATCTAACAAATGTCAGCCAAAAGGTAATTGTGTGAGGACTGAATACCTTTCCTTGGAACTTTCTGTACCTTCTAAACCAAGGTTTTTTTCTTCCATAAAACTAATTTGAAGGAGAACTTCCTGGTGCTGTCAGATCTCTTACTCCAGAAACCTTTTAGATGTTGTATTTACTGCAGACACACAGACACAGGCAGACACACAGACACACATAGAATCATAGAACAGTTAGGGTTGGAAAGGACCTTAGCATCATCTAGTTCCAACCCCCCTGCATGGGCAGGGACACCTCACACTAAACCATGCCACCCAAGGCTCTGTCCAACCTGGCCTTGAACACTGCCAGGGATG
>JANHGB010009467.1:0-14102 GCA_026283785.1 Coracopsis vasa
TATCAACCAACAGTCTTGGGCCCCCCTGCCCTCTAGGGCTATATCCCATGGAACCTTACTAAGCAGGTTCCTGAAGAAGCCAATGAGTGTTCAGAGTGCACCTTTGCACAATCACTCCATTTTCTGTTTCAGTTTGTGGCCATTGCCTCTTGTCCTGTCACCAAGCACTAGGTAAAGAGCCTGTCTTTGCCTTCTTTACTTACTCCCATGAGACATATGTACATATTGATCAGATCCTCCTGAACCTTTTCTTCTCTAGGCTGAGCAAGCCTGGCTCTTTCAGCCTCTACTCCTATGTCAGATGCTCCAGTTTCTTAATCATCCTCATAGCCCTTCACTGGACTCACTTCCAGTAAACCCCTATCTCTCTTACACTGGAGGGCCCAGATTTAGACCCAGCATGGCAAATGTGTCTCACCAGGTCTGAGGAAGAGGAAAGATCACCTCCCTGCCGGTAATGCTCTGCCTAATCCAGCCCAGGACACTGTTGGCCACCTTTGCTGTGAGGACACATTGCTGGATCACATTGCTGTCCACCAGGACTCCCAACCCATTTCCTGTAACACTGATTTCCAGATAGTCGGTCTCCAGCTTGAAGTGGTGCATGGATTTATTTCTTCCCAGTGGCAGGACTCGGCATTTCATTTCGTTTAACATCACGAGACTCCTCTCAAACCATTTCTTGAATCTGCCAAGTCCTTTTGAACTGCAGCATAACCATCTGGTCTGTAAGCATTCCTCCGAGTTTTGTATCATCTGCAAACTTGCTGAGGGTGCACTCTGTCTCATCGTCTAGCTCACTGATGAACATCACTGGCCCCAGTATTGACCCCTAGGGCACACCAGTAGCGACTGGCCTCCAGCTCGACTTCAAGTTGCTGATCACAACCTTTTGAGACCATCAGTTCAGGAGGTTTTCCTTTTATCTAGTTCATTTTTCATCTGTTTTTCAATGCGAATATTGCAGGAGATGATGTCAGACGCCTTGCTAATAATAAAATTATTATTGTCAAAATAAACAACTGCACAAGACATTCTGTTCTCATTCTTTTAACTATGATCATCTGCAGATCCACTGCGTTTATGAAGTCTCCCACGTCGTGACCAACCTGGCCTGAACAATCCTGCACTGACCCTTTTTTGAGCAGGAGATTGGGCTGAATGGCCTCCTGAATTATCCCATGATTTGTTATGGCAAAAAACAGCTGAATTGCTCCCCACCAAAACCAAGATCCAGACCTACGCTCTTCCTGCTGTGAAAGGAGTTGGGATGGAAGAGCCAGGGAACAAACCTTGAAGGACCAGGCCTGCTTCTGCTGGACAGAGGAAGGACAGGAGAGATGAGGGCAGTGAATGCTGTGGCTGGGAAGGTCATTTCCCACATTCAGCACTGAGCTACTGCACCAACCCAGCTTCCCACAGCCCAGCACTGCTACACTGAGTATGGGAGCCCCTCATGCCAGCCTTGGCAGTCTGCTACTCTGGATGAGCCCACCTGATAGTTACAAGCTACAGCTTACAAGTTACAGCCCTCATTTCTGACTACCAGAGAACATTTCCTGGCTACAGGTAAAGCCAAAGGATTAAATCCAGAAGAAAAATGGCAGCAAGAGATGAATAACAACAAAAAAACAGCTGATCATGCAGACTTCGCAGTGTGCAAAAGGTTATTTTTTTCTCTAACATTCTTCTATTGTTTGCTCAGAGATGCTACACTTTCAATAGCTTACAGTGCAGCGGGGAAAGAATGCAGTTTTTAGATTGTGATAAAAAAACCTCAAAGAATATGGGATCCCAGAAAAAAAAGATGCTTCTAAAAGACAAGATTTTATGTTTAAAAAAATCTTGAACAGGTGATTTCTTTTTGTCATTTAACACACCTGAGATTGTTGAGTCAGGCATGTGGTTTTGTAGTACCTGCTGCAACAATAACTCAAAATACATTTCAAGTAAGGATCAGAAACACAAAAGTGAAAAAGTAACTGTTAGATGATTCTCGTCAGGATTTCTAAAGGTTGCAGAACCAGTCTGTAAGTTTTAAAGGGAATATAAATAATGGTACAGGGAACTGAAAGGCAAAGGCAGAGAAAAAGTTGCCCTGAGCAGTCTGAAAATTGCAAAACTAGGTATCTTGTGAATGAACTAAGACAGTATCTGACATTAAGGTGAAAGTCTGTCTATACATGACTTAGTTATGTTGAATACAGAGAGATAAAACTGAGATAATGAAGAAGTCAGTAAATCACTCCTTACTGTGGTAAGGTAAAATAAAATCTCAAAAAGATAACATTTGTAAGAGTTTTGGGAAATGGAGCACTTATTTGCGGGCTGAAAGTATACTAGATGTTAAATCCTGTTGGTCACTTTAATTTTGTTATGAGGTTGCTAATTTGAGGTGCTCCTGAGAGTGCATCCAGGATTAAATTATCTTTTTCTTATAGCAGACCTTATATCAGCTTTCCAATACCTTAAGGGAGTCAACAAGAAATCTGAAGAGGGACTTTTTACAAGGCCATGTAGTGATAGGACAAGGGGGAATGAGTTGAAGCTGAAAGAGGGCAGAATTATTCTATACATTAGGAAAAAAATATTCACTATAAGGATGGTAAGACAGTGGCACAGGCTGCCCAGAGAAGCTGTGGCTGCCCCATCCCTTGCAGTGTTCAAGGCCAGGTTAGACAGGGTTTTGAGCAACCTGGTCTAGTGGAAGGTGTCCTTGTCCATGGCAGGTGGTTGGAACCAGATGATCTTTAAGATCCCTTCAAACCCAAACCATTCTGTGATTCTATGATTTTCCATCCACACTGCATGGCACTTTTGGAGGCTCACAGTCACATCCATACTGCTCCAAAAATGTCTCACCTGTCCTGCAAGGTCTTACTGCACACTTGGCAAGCCTCCTTCCCCTGGGCTCTTCATAGTCATTGCTGTACCATGTGCCTGTACCTTCATAGCCTTCATAACAGAAGTTTCATTACTTTTTGTTATAAACCCAGGACTAGGAAAGAGGACTGTTGGAAACAGGATGGTTCAGTGGGTTATCAGTCTTTTCTGTGCTTTTCCCATGCTTTGAATTATTGACAAAATATACAGGGCAGCGAACATCTGCTCTGTAGGACCGGCTCATCCCAACACAGGAGGCTCCTGCAGGGATGCAGCACACTGTCACATCTCATGGTGCTCATTTGTCATCTCCCAGCATGTATTCCTCAAGCCTGGGCTCCCTTTCCCCGCAGGGAGCCCGTGAGCCTGGCTCAGCATCAGTAGTGCTCACTGTTACCCAGGGACATGGCCAAGGCTGGTGGGGAATCAGGGGCCTTCTCTGATTAGTGTATGTTCGGTTGAATCCTGAAGTTAAGGTCCTTCCCCCAGGGCACTGATTCAAGAAACAAGACACATGTCAACAAATAAGATGTATTTTATTTGTGCCAGAAACCTCTACTGCTGTCTGATACTATAATTCCTACTCCAAGAGATCATGGGTAAAGAGCAGGCCCTCTTAACACCCTCTTAGCACCCCATGATTATCTAACTCATTTCATATGGAGTGATCTGCCTCAGTTTCAAACACCCTGAAGTCTACCACTTAATCACTGAGCTGAAGGCAGGATATTGAGGAAAGATGGCAATGTCAGGAGATGTCTCTCAAATGAAACAGATCCTACAAAACCCAGATCTCTCCTTCTGAGCCATTAAAACTGAGGACTAAATGCCTAGGCAGCCAAGAAGAAACAGAAGAGCCTCAGCCAAGCTGTCCTCTTGTACAAAAACCCTGAAACAATATTTTTTCTCAAACTTCTCCTAAGCTCTTTGGGCTCTTTTTTCTAAGTCAATCTACAGAGAATGGGCATGTCTTACAGGGAGGAGCAAGAATGGGTGCGAAGCAAAGTTTGGGGCTACACAAAGGCAGAACTGAAAATAAATCATTCAGGCATAAAAATCTTCATTATTGTGCACACTTAAGACATCTTTCTGAGTAGGCTAATTTTTAAGGCATCTGAGAAAACCAAATTATGACCAAAACATGCTTATTGCAGTCATGGTTGCAGTGAAATTCTTGTGAGTAAACAAAATTTTGTAGGAATAGTGTTAAAATTGTTTAAACAATGTTTAGAAAGGTTGAAGAGCCCAATACAGGCAAGGTCCATACAGAGCATGCAGAACTGGCACATAATTCTTGTGTGATTTCTCTCTTTTTACACTGTAGTCTTCTCCATTAGGGACAACAAGAGATTTATGGTCCCATAAGGCTTTTAACTAGCAACTTGCAAAACTTAATAGAAAAACACAGATTGCCAGAAAAGAAACTGGTGGTAGGGAGTAGAAAAAGTGGCAGTTTAAGCCAAGCAAGGCAGATAATAAATGGGCTAGAAGATGGAAAAAGAAAGACAGATGGGAGCTAATTTTCACATGACCTTGAAGAAAAAAAGCAGTCTGAACTGTATGTGGAAAGCTAAAATACAAAAAATTTCTTCATAAACACTCACACTGAATTATATTCAAAACCCTTAATAAGATATGAATTTGGGTAACACTTTAATTGTCTTTCTGAGAGAATGACTCAGGTGATCCAAGTCTCAGGACTGTTCTTATTGTTTTCACTGCCTGTGGAGTCACTAAATAATTATGCCATTGTTGTGATTGAGGCCTCACTTCTGAGGCATTTTAACAACACCTGGATGTACTGACACTAAGTGCATTGCAGTGACTCAGTTTCCTGCAGTTGCTTTAGTAACCACTTCTTTGATAGGATTAAACAATTATATCACTCTTTTAGAAAACCCACTAGTCTTCAATCATTTAATAATTATAATTCTTCATACTTAACCAATGCACTGACCACCAGAAAAAAGCACAGATTGCAGGACATGCCTTCTGCAGTGATATTTGGTAATGTCTTTGCAAATATATCCTAGTTTTCCTCCATGTTTGAGAAGGCTTTTTTTCTCTGTTGGTTATCTAATCAGTACCTGATGAAGGATCCCATTCCATAAAAAGCCTTTGTAAAGGCTGCAGTGACACCACCTCTTTCATTCTCTAGGTCTTGGATAAGGCAAATGAGCTACAACTCTGCATCTCTCTTGACCTATGCCTTTCCAGACTCTAACAAAGGTTCTGATCATCAAGGAACAAATTAGCCTATTTTAAAAACTATTGCATCTGGAATTTTCAAAAGAGCCCCAAAAACTTACTTACTCACCAAATGTCCACTGTAATTCCTCAAGAGTCAGACACGCTCCTTCAGCTCCTTGAGTAATGCTTCAGCCAACAAATTCAATTATGCTGAGGTACAGGTGATGTGACTAAAGCTGACTGTACTCTAACAATGTTTCATGCTGGATGTGGGCAGAAGAGCACATGGGCAGGATAATGTTAGAAGCCATGTGGCATCCTATGCTTTTATAGTTATGTAGAGCTGTCACTTTTGCAACTCTTCTACCTCTAGCAACTTTAGGTGCCAGGCTGCGAACAGGCACTTTAGGTGAGCCCAAAGACCTATTGAGGGGCACTCTGAGTGCAGGTCTAAACATGCAACATTCTGCGGATGCCCAAATACCTCTTTTTTTTGTGGAAACATACCATACAGCCAGCATATGGCAGACAAATTTACTCCAGAGTCCACCCTAGAAAGGACCCTGTCACATGCCGAAAGAGTAGAGGTGATTTATATGCAGCTGAAGTCTGGCTTGTCTTTTTAGTAGCATTGCTGTACCTGCCAAAGCAAAGTCCAGGAGTGCTGACAAACATACTTGGATCAGGAAAATTACTATGCTTTTGGGATGCTGTTGACAGAGGCCTTAGTACAAGAGAAGTGAATTTTGTGTAAACTCCCATTAACACTGCTGTACATATTCTTTAGAACTGACTGTAATTCTGTCACTCAATTCCTTGTTAGTTTTGGCATCTTTCATAAGCACAACAAACAGAAGCAATTCTGAAAGTCTCGGAAAGGTGCAGAGGAGACATCAGAAAAAGCTTGCACACCACAGAAGACTGTGCCAAAACAGATGAGTTTATGGAGATCACTTTTCTATGTAGTCTATTTGAACATTGTACATGCCATGTCTTTCACCGTATATTCTTCAGACTACAAATAAATCAAATTGACATATATTCACAATCTAGCACCATCTGCTGCATATAAGAGGAAGGCATTTTAAAAGCAAAAAAGGATCTGTTCCTTTTCTTACACAATACAACTTAATCAGTGAAATATATTCCTGTTTTTACAAATGTGTAGCTTGACTTTGAATGTAATGAGCATTTGAAAAGAACCATTTGAGAAAACCCTTCTAACTATGTGTGCTCATTTACTATCAGTTTCTGTGCTGCATTAAAAATGAATTAATTTCCAAAACACTAAGCTGAGGGCAAGAAGCAGGAAGGTCTTGTCTAAAGGTGGTGAATCAGACCTTTGTGGAAGAGACGCATATAGTCAGAGATAAAGGTTATGTTTTCTATATTAATTCTTCTAATTTAAGTAAAACACTGATTTTAATAATTGACATGATTCTCTGCATTATCATATAGTGTTTTAATTTGCTAATTATATTTTTCGCCTCTTTTCTATAGAGCCTCACAGCAGGTCTTTTCTTTTTTCATTAGCTATGACAGAAGCATGCAATATTATTCCCAACAAAATTAATTTAGGAACAAAAGTTATACATTTCTTTCCTATTTATTGGATAATTTATATATTATCATATATATAAACATATATATACATATTCCTGAAATTCTAAATGTCTTTATCTCTTTCTAAAGTTTTTAGAAGAGAGTGGCAAAGGATAGAGGCATATTCTAAAATCAATACAGGCTACCTCAAAAGATTAAGCTTATGTAACTTTCTTGCCCCACATGACACTAACATTAACTAACTCAGGAACTGAACTCTCTTTCATTTCTTCAATATCTAAGCTGCCTCGTTTTACTTTAACATACAATCTATTACAGAACCACTGAAATCATTTAATATAACAAACTTATTTACAGTTTCATAAGTCTCTCACACTAAAGCATTGAAAAATTATTTCCCTTCCTCCCTCTGCTTTGTCCAAAAGGCATTACTCTTAGCAAGCTGAATGTCAGCAACTCAAAAAAAAGGATGTTAAATTAAGTTTCTGTTTTAAAAACAGAAAGGAAAAAAAAAAAAAGCTTACAAAATTGCAGCCTATTGATGCAGTGAATTCTGTCCTGTGCAAAGCTTTATGGGCACTGACCCAAAGACAACCATCAATGCAAGGCTCAACCAGAATCCTGCCTGAACTCAGACCAGGGACTGAATATGGTCCCCAGAGTCCTTTGTTTCAATCAAAAGGTGTCTATCTTGATAATTTCTACAAGGAGGCGCTCTCTCAACAGATAAAAACCACAAACTGTAGGCCAGCCATCAGTTGCATAGCTATTGGGACTCAATTTTAAGTTGCTGCTAAGCTGCAAATGTGCATTCTTAACAGGCTGCTTTAGCCCTGTGCTGTAGCTAGCAGAATCTTTGGTGAAGTACCCCTGAAAACCTCAGAGTATTCAGCCTCTTTGATTTTTCAGTAAATATACTAAAGAAGTACACTGCCTGGTACACTGCCTGCTTTTTTAATAATGTCTTTTATTAGAGCTACTGCATAGTTTAGTATACTGGAAATGGGTAAGTGGAAGTTCTACACAGATAAATAGGACTCAGAGCTGACATGTATTTTTAGCACACCAATTTTCTGGGTAGAGCTAAAAAATTCCAAAATTGCTCCTGCTATAAGAACCAGACTCCAGAGTCAAAGACAGGCTCCAGCTGCTCAGACCCACCAGCAGGTTTCACAAACTACATAGGAGTATAAAGGCTTCACTGCTGCCCGTTCTTCCTAATGTTTTCCCCATGCAACTGTTTATTCATCTACAATGAGGTTAAAGTAATGCAAATAGCAAAAAAGCTATGAATCATTCCTTAGCCCTCTGAACCTCCATTTACTGATGTTGTCTTTCTAAATCACATTTTCTTCATTTCATATCAGGACTTCAAATTACCTGGTATCAAATCAGTCTCCTCAGGAGCAAGCAGGCTACAATTTCTAAAGGAGAATATAACTACAAGCCCTTCTGTTACCCCTGAAGCAGGGTAATACCTTCCACAGCAGAACAGATTTTGAAATTATGAAACATCCAAACCCCACAACGAGCTGCAACTCTACAGAAAAACCTTGTGAACTTTGCTGAGAACTTTCCATAATACTTCAGGACATCCACTCTAAACATAGCTGAATATATACCTCAGACCTTGTGAGTTATTTCTTCGTCTATGTTTTTTCAGTTGCTAAGAAACTTTTTCTGTTTCTTATAAAATACATGTTTACAACATCCTACATGCTGTAGGATCATTCCTCATCAGATTGACTTTGAATATACCTGAAAGCATTTTGTTGCTCCTAGGTTTTATCTGCTATGGTCCAATGAACTCCAATGAGCTTGAACCCAACCTTGACATGCTGCTCTTTACCTTCAGGAGATAATTCAGAAAGTAACTGCTTGCACTCAAGTTTAAAATAATTCTTTTCAGACAGTTTTGAGGAAAACAAAAAGATCAAAACCAGATCTTGACCTCCACTACTCCCTGACCTGAGGCCAAGAGCAGTTAGATTTGCTCCCGTCCTCACGTGTCTCTGTCACACACAGAGTTTGAATCCAAAGCTTGTTGCTCACTTCATCAGGTGCAGCTTCAGAGAGCCTTTTTCACAATGAAAATACAGCTTAAATATACAGCTTCTATTTCAAAATGTACTTCCAAACACATAACTTTTAGTGAAAAGAGAAAAACAGTTCCCTGAAAATATTTGCAGCATGAATGCACCCAAATTGATTCATAGGCTTTTCTGAACCAATAAATTATTTCTTTGTCACATCAGAGTTGCGGCTGCAGAAAGGGATCCTTAAAACTGTGCACATTTTCATACCTGTAGCAGAACTTTCTGATCAGATCACATTTGTGCATGTGTGAATTTAAAATATGAGTTTAACACAAAAAGCTTTGAAACTATATTCTATATAGAAACTGTATTAAACTATATTTAACTGTATAGAGCCATTGCCTTCTCAGAAGTGATCAAGTCCTCCCGGAGTATTGTACTAGCAATGGATCCAAAACCTAAACTCACCTGCATTATAGCAGCCAACATCTGTCTCACCAGTATGTCAAAGAACCTGGCTAATTCTAAATCAGTCCCACATGCTTCACTGGGAAGAGCAGGTGTTCAACACCTTTGCAAAATCAGGTAATTTGATGGGTTGTCTACAACTATAAACTCAAGTCTTGTGTCTAAACCCGTTCAGCAACTTTAGAGGGGTAAGACCCTGCCCTATGGCTTTGTTATTCACGGAACCATTGATCCTTGTATATGTATCCTTGGACTACAAACACAACAGTAATTACAGCATTAACTACTAAGATAAATGGCAGAGTTTCATACCGAAACCAAGATCAGCTGGAAACCAAAATCATCCCCAGATCCTCACTATCTACATCTTGGCAATGCTTTGCACCTGCTGCCAATGCATCCAGAATTCCTGATGCTGCTTCTATGAACAGGCTAATACAGGAGAAGTCAAAAATCATCAAAATTGTCTCTCAATTTAAAAAAAAATAAATAAATAATAAAAAGAAATAGGTTTCTCAAATCAATTGTTTTTACAAAAGTACCTGAGGCTGAGCAGGAATTTTTGGAAACTAAAAGACCAGTTTCCAAAATTGTTTAGACTAGTTCCCAGTAATGTCCAAAAGCCAGCCCAGTATATGTATTCTTCTTTGCTCTTGACTTCCAGCAAACAAATAGTGTTCTGTTCTTCACTCACAAAATGCAGCTTTTCCTTAATGCCAGTTCAACTTTACTCAGAAAACTTGAACTCACCCAAAAGAAATAAAACAGTGATAATAAATCAACGAGGAAATCTTGTCTTTTCATCTGCAAGGCAATCTTGTCATTTAATCTCTACAGCCTTTTAGCAAACAAACCTCTCAATGAGCAATATTAAAAGATCATTTTCCTTCAGCCTCACCACCATTCTTTCCGCCTCTGCATGGATCAACACAGTATGCTCTTTTTTCCTGTAAAATTGGTTAATTTATTTCTTCATATTATAAAATGCAGAGGACATACTCAGATTACTCCAGCTACCAGTAATTACAAATTCAGAAACTAAAATCTGTTGATGGGTTTGGGGTTTTTTAACTAGTTGCAAATGGTAGTCCCCATGACAGCCAGCCAGCAGCACGCTAGACCTAGAGATGCTGCGAACGCGAACTCCGGAGCACGCTGTGCCGAGACTGGTTCTGCCATCAGCTCAGCACGCTCAACCTACAGCCCGCAGGTTTCTCACGTCCTTCCTGACCCACATTTGCCTCCAGGGGGGCCGCAGGGTGTAGGAACCACCACCACTGGCACAGGACTCCACAGGCGAACCCACCATGCCCGCGGCAGGATGGATGCTCTGGACCCCCTCCAGCCCGCCCGGACCCGCCCACACATCAGGGCTGGCCAATAGGGGCGCGGGACGTGAGAGAGCTAAGCCAATCAGCGTCCGCGCAGGCTGCTGGTCCCTTGCTGGGCATGCGGCCCTCGGAGCCCTGGACCAGCCGCCCCAGGGCCCGCGGTCAGGCCGAAGGCGAGGGGCGAGCCGGAGCCCCCCGGAGGGCTGCAGCTGCTGGTCCTAGCCTTACACCGAGATGCTTCTTGCCCCGGCCCGGCTGCACCCGGCCTTCTGGCGCTGCCCAAATCCCGAAGGTTTCGGGAGGACGTTGTCGCCTCGTCCCTGGCTCAAGTGGGACAATAGAGGAGAGGAAATAGTAACAACCAGCTCTCCTCAGGAGAGGGCTGGCGCAGTGCATCCTGCAGCTGACAGATCGGAAGCCGCACTGGAGCGCGGTGACCCCGCTCAGGGTTCACACTGTTCTCCCGCCTTGCGCAGCTGCGGCCGGTGCGCGGATCCCGAGCGGGTCACCGGAGCTCGCCCTCTGCCCGCTGCACGGAGTCGGTGGGACCCGGTCGGTACTGGGGCGCGTGTCCCATCTGGGGAGGTCGCAGGGATGGGGCCAGAAAAATTAAATGTGGCAGAATTTCTCCCCGTTTCTCCCCGTGTGTTTTGTGTTTCTGCTTATCCGCTACACAGCAGCCAAATAAAATAAAAACATAAAACATGTTTTGAGTTCGAGGTTTTTTGTTTGTTCGTTGAGGGTTTATTTGGTCTCGACTTTGGCTGTTAGCGGTTGCTAAATACTTACTTCGATTTGTGGTTTGCTTCTTTCAACGACTACATTAATTTGTAGACATAGAGACCGATAATTCATGGTTAATTCAAATTGACTGCCAGGAGTTCCTTTCTTTGTAAAGGTAGCCCAAGTATTACGATGTCATGGGGCACCTCTATTAAAACACACAACCTCCACTGATATGTAAGTAATTCCCAGATCACAGTTTTATTATTCCAGGATTTCCCCGACCTCAAATGACGTAGTTCTTCCCAGGTGCCTGCCTTGGGAAGGCAACAGATAAATATGGAAATAAAGACATGGCAGGTTAAATTCCGGGTCCTCCTGCCGGTGCTACACATGACAACGGGATTTTCGATTCAACTGACAGAAGAACAATATCCCGTTTTCCACAGGAGAGACTTTTTGTATTCACTTTCATGACAGAAACACAAGTTGTGTCCTGGGATAAAAACGAATCGAGTGAGCGGGTATTTAGTGCATTAGCCCAGACATCATCATCATCATCATTAAAATAATAATAGTTAAAATATCAATAATTAAAATAATAATAGTAATAATAATATCCTAAAGCCTACAGCTTTAAAGGAAATACAAGCCTGGTATTTGAATTCACATTTCCTATTACTGCCAAGTACGTTTAGCCTTAAGTGAGCAAAAGGAGGATCTGATATTCTTTCAGCTTTGCATCTGAGAGTGGATTCAGATGCTAGAAGCAATTTGTTTACATTTTACATCGCGTCCCCTACACCCTGGGCTGAAATACGGTCCGATCCTGGAAACTCTCAACCTTCTGTGGGTCACAGCATCAATCGAAAAGATGTACCATCTGCTTCAGAGTTGGGAGCTACGCAAAAGCAAAACGTGGGGCTCTCTCCCTTCTCCTCCTCCTGCCCAAGCACAGATTTCCACCGAAAGCACTGGCTGGGCCTGAGCGGGAGGGACTTGGAGAGTTTTACAAGAGAAACATAATTTTCTAAATCTTTTATAAGTTGAACGAGTTTCAGGTTCCCCATGCCAACAGTAGAAGGAGATTTTTTTCTTTAGATAAAAGTAACAACGATTCTAAAGAAAAGGGTTTGCAAAAGGGGCACGTTTGACAGAACACAGATAAAGCAGAGTAATGATGTTCAGCCTTTAACATCTCTCCACTGACCCTGTGCAGAAAAAAAGCAAATTGTTTTCCAAAAATCGTAGGCATAGGGAAGAACAGATTGGGTTTTGTTTGGTTTTGTAGGTTCGTTTTGCTGAGTGACAGAAGGAAATTACTCAGACGCAATATTCAATGGCACAAATACTTTAGAGCTTGACTCAAAGAAGCTACAGCCAGCAGGATGTGCGCCGAGCTCCCCATCATCAGAAGCATTATGGAGAAACACAAGATCCTGCCTGCAGCTTTTCAGTGACCAACCAAACGGTAGTTTGTCAGTAACTTTATTTAGAGAAAAAAAAAAATAAAATAAAACAAAATAGCATGACAAACCGGAACCAAGACCAAAATACTGTATCCACTGTACATCATTCATTAGAAAACAAACATACACCACATTTGTATTCTACCGAACAGAGAGTGTATTTCCCTTAAAATGATATAGTGCGTGCTTTTAGATTCATGCTTTTCAATATGTAATTTACATTTGTTACTCAAATATTATCTGTTATAAATAATTGCAACTTCATCAAATGGTGCACCTGTTATATGCGAGCCTCTTCAGTGCTGAAAGTGTGGGGGGTTGTTGCCTTTTTTTTTTTCCTTCTTTCTTTCTTTCTTTCTTTCTTTCTTTCTTTCTTTCTTTCTTTCTTTCAAAAAAGCTGCTGGTATTGCTTTATTAGGACCCGAGAAAGCACATCTGAGGTGTCAGATAAGGTGTACAGACGCCAGAGGTGCTTGTGACCTGCGTCTTCTGCTGTGCCCTACGGCTTGAATCGCAGGAACAAGTGGCGGGAGAGCACATAATAAAAAATCGTTTCCAAAAGGCACAATTTCCTCGACACAAAGGTACAATAAAAATATATGGCCACTAGAATACGGGCGCCTATGGGGGTGCGCTGTCTGTTCGGTGGGATCCCAGGCCCGCCAGGGTTTCTCTCCCCCACACTCTCCCGGCCCAACTGCCCGCCGCCCCGCAGCCAGCGGGTGCCAGCCAGCCCGCGCTCTCCCGCGACACGGCCTCCCTTGGGACCGCCCCAGCTCGGAGTCAGCGGGAGGGGAGGACTGCCTCTCTGGATCGGCCCGCTCCGCCCCAGTCGCATCCCGCATCACTGCTCGTGGTTCCTGCTGCCGCTCTCTGGGTCGCTCTGGTCGTCGGTGAAGCAGACGTCCACGTCGCTCTCGTTGTCAGTCTTTTGTTCCTGTTCGGGGGCCGCGTAGCCAGAGTCACTCTTGTCCTCGGCCGCCTTGCCAAGGCTCTGCCCCGGGTGCCGGGACTTGACGTGCCGCTCCAGGTCGCGGCGCCGCACCAGCACCTTGCCGCAGTACTCGCAGCGGTAAGGAGTGTTGCCTTCGGCGTGCAGACGGATATGCTTGTTGAGGTTGCTGGGGTCCCCGAAGGGCCGCAGGCAGACTTTGCACTTGAGCGGCTTGTAGCCAGTGTGAGTCCGCATGTGGATCTTCAGCCCGTACTTGCGGGAGTACAGCTTCCCGCAGTAGAGGCACAGGTGCCCGGTCTTGGGCTTCCCGCCGGCCGCCGCTGCCGCCGGCAGCGCCTCCAGCCGCCCGCGGCCTTTCTCAGCCGCCAGCTCGGAGAGCTGCTGCGTGTGCATGGCGATCTCCCTGTCGATGCTGGCCAGCGAGCCCAGCTCGGCGGCGTGCAGCCCCGCCGCCGGCCCCCCGAAGTACGACACCGACTCGGGG
>JANHGB010009470.1:6546-24791 GCA_026283785.1 Coracopsis vasa
TAGGTGCTTCAGCTGTAATTTTTAGTATACTGACCTTAGTTCTACTTTGATAACTTCAGAATGCAATGGCTTTTTTTTATTACAAACATGATATTTTTTCTTTCTAACCAGAACAAGCTAGAAATTAGTTTTGCAAACAAGTTTTATCATTTTTCACATCTTAGACTGGAGGAGGACAGAAAATCACAACCCGCTGCCAAAGCGATTCCTCCTCGCCCATGAGTCACTGGTTTGACTCAGCCTGGTGGGACACAAGCCATTTGACAACAATAGAAATCTGGCAGTTTGCATCTCAGAGTTAAACAAGCTCACGGGCCCTAAAAATAAGCCTGCTAAGCTGCTGAGGTCGTATTTTCCTACCAAATTTCCTGCCGAGCGGTTCCAACCATCATTTGACCACATACTACTTCATTGACAGACCTTCACAGCTTATTGTAGGCAGAAAGATTTAATTAGTAAGTAAGGAAGCAGGGAATTCCTGTTGGTGGGGTTTTGGAAGCGGGGAGCAGGAGGGAAGAACAAATGAGACAAAGAATTATGAGCAATGTGCGCATTTTCCTGGCATCGGCAGCACTTCAGAGTAAGCGATGCTATGAAACACACCTCCTTCCTCTGCATGGGTCTGTCCTTTCCTTCCTTTCAATAAAGCGTGGTTTAAATAAAGAAACATCTGCACGAACCTCTGCAGCAGAGGACCCTTAATCAGGCAAAGATAAATATAAGTATCTGGGGTGTGCACAGAGGTGGAGGATACCAAAGGTCTTTGAGACAAATGGGTGCCAAGTCACTTGAGCTGCAGATTAGAATTGGCAGGGATTTCAGGGAGACCAGCGCCTGGCCCCAGCACTGGGGAAACGTGCTGCAGCACAGACACAGGCAGTACTTACAGGAAAGTACTGAAGTATCATGGTACAGAAAGGACATCTCAGTAAAAAGAGGAAATGCTACAAGCAAATCTATGTAGCAGATGTATGGAACAAGATCCTGATCACACACAGAAGTTTGTGGTGTGTGGAGTTCACAGCTACAGCTGAATTACCCTTTGGTTCAAGAGTGACTTATGTGTAGGATCTCTCAGAAGCAGGGCCTTTGTTTCTGTATCTTTCTGTCTGTATTTAGGGAGAATCCAAAGCAAGAGTTGCATCCTGAAAAGAGACTGTTTGGGACTCCTAACCGCTCTTTTCCCAGTCTCAGATGAAGGTGTTCGCTGGATGCTTTACAGAAAAGAAGGACATGGCATCTACTCTTAAAGGATGTGCTCAATGCTTTCACAACCAACAGTTCAATCACCCCAACTCATGCAGTGCTTCTCTAGCTATATCATCTCACCATTACAAACAATCTTTATCTGTTAACACTGATCACCACAACAGTCATCTCTATGCTTCAAACAGGAAGTCTCAGCAAACACCATGTGGGGCTCTGAGCAAACAGGTTTTCAGCAGCCACTGCTGGTTGGGTTTTCCCATCTCTCTTCTGGGCTACTCTTTCCCTTGCTGCTCTGCTATTTCACCAGTGGGAGATGGGTAACACAGGAGATTTAAAGCAGTTCCTCAGAAACCCAGCTCGTTTACATAGCCCAGCCTCTAGCAGTAAAACTTCATCGGGTAAGGCTAAGCACACAGTTGCAGCTGGAGCAAGCAGAGACCAATGGCTAGAACAGGATATATTTTTACTGGCTTTGCCTTTGGCTGCTATAGAAAGAAACCTAAGGGCTCTATGCAATGAGCAGAGATCAAATTTACTCCTTTTTCTTGTAGAGTTTGAAGTGAAAGAGCATATTCCACAGCTGCACATCTCAGCTTTATAGCACGCTAAGCCAGAACTGTGAGGTGCTTATCAAATAGATCATGCAGCTCAAGGTCACATCTTGCTCTGCACAGGACATCGCAGTCTGAATGTGATCTCATCCCATGGGAAAAGCCCTCTCATCTCAGTTATTTCACAACACTAAGGAAAATAATTCTTCCAAACCATTCCTCTCTCCAGTCACTTCTGAAGTTATGGAGCTCCGCATCACAGCATTTCACACATTCAGACCTAAGGAAGCAATTGGCGATACACAAATGATCACAGAGATTGCCAGGTAGCCTCTTAGTTTCTCAGGAAAAAAAGCTGCTGGTAGACAGCAGGTTTCTGATTCACACTCTGTTCACACTGGGAACATGAAAAGCCAATGAGGAAGGAAGCTCCATCCCCATATGGAAAACAATGTTTTAACTAAGGAAACACAGGATAATTAAAATACAAAGGGATGCAGACAATTCACAAGTTGAATGACTGTGTGTTAGCTAGCAAGCTCCACTGGTATTTTAGAGACTGACCTAAAAAAGGCTGTTTATTCCCAGCACCATAGCAACAAAGAAAATAGGTTTGCGTTAGCTCCTCTTTAGCGCAGCCAGGCTTGCAGCCTTGTCTCCAGCAGGAAATCAGGGAAGGAATTTTGACTGCAAGTGATCACTGCTGAAGATGTGTATTCAGATAAAGAGACTTCTCATCCAGTTCCTTTTGTTCCTTGATTCATAGTCAAACTTTAATCCTATGCATATGGCCTGGCAAGTTTGAATTACAATAGCAACTCAGCTAGCTTCACATAGCAGAGAAAGCTGGCAAAGGGGAAAAGTCGTTATTTAAATATCTTATTATTATTACTTCTAAAAGAAATTGATGTCAAACACACAAGAACAGTAAGGCTTATTTTTAAGCTTGATCTCATTAAAAGTAAAACCTCCTCCAATACGAAAATCCTTCACTTTAGGATCTGCAAATTCTTGGTCTCCTCTCACTGTGTGGCCTATGTATCCATACATCACTTAAAACACTGTTTCCTAATGGAAGGAGCAAGCTTTTGTATGAAGATAGAGGGCAAGAGAGCAAAGGACGCTTTATTTTCAGGGGTGTATACTTTGGAGAATCATGATGAAATTTTCTTAGTCTTCTCTGCTGTAGTCCCTAATGTTGAAGTTATAACATTGAAGTTGCCTTTTATAGGTACACTGATCAACAGAGGAAGAGGCAGGACAGGTTGCTGAGAGGAAAACTAATCCCTCCGGGAGTCAGTCTGGGTTTTCTCCATTATCTGAAGGACTTTCATTAAACCTGCCCAGCGCAGTGCTCACCATTTCTGAGCGAGCACACCTTCATTGGTGGCTTTAGCTCGGAGCAATGACACAGGTAGGACTGATGCTGACCCCAAACACAACCTTCAGAGGCCTCTGAAACCATTTCCCCAGAGTCAAAGAAGGGGGTGGGGGAAGTCAGCCTCAAGAGCTCTCTGCTGAGCTGGCCCCAAGCTATTATGGACTTGGAAGAAGTGAGCCCTAGCTCAGGGGTCATGCCAAGAAGCCTGCTCCCCACATACTGTATTTCTGTATCAGAGCTGGAGCTGTTTGTACAGGGTGCTTTCCCCAGCCATAGAAGTGAGACAGCTTTTCCTACAACAGCAACAAAACCCCCAGATACCCAACTGTACAAGGTACAATTGTACAACAAAGCAAGGCATAATGTCCAGAGTCTGCAACCTCCTGTGGTTTGGATACCTGAAGCAGCAAACCACTGCCTGCACCAGCACAGGGGCTTCGTGCACAAGTGCTTCCATAGCCTGGATGTCAGCAACATTGTCTTTCCCCTCCAAAACCTCAATACTTCAATCTAGCAGTGGGAAGGAGGCAGCTGGGCGTTATTTGGCTGTGAATACCCAGGTGATCCTACCATAACCATCAATGTGCCTGGCTACATGATGCTAAACCACTGCTGACACATATGATATCATGTAAGAGCTTGAGACAGCAGCTGTGCCATTACTTCAAACTACCAAGAATTTAGTTTATAGGCAATGTCATTATTTCTCTTTGGTCTTTGAAGCTCTGTTTCACATTTCAGGTGAGAACTGAGGTGGGGATACCTGTCTGGTATAGGGTGCAACACCATTCTTAAGCACATTCCCATGTGCCTTCCTCTGTTCTCTTAAGAGTCCCTGGGAGGGCTCATTAGACACCATGACAAACAGAACCAAAAGTATCCCATCACAGCAAGACTCTAAGACATGAGACATCTTTTTCCTTCAGCTTGCATGAACAATAAGAATATGATACACCCAAAAAGGAGGTTGCATAGACAGCAGCTGGGTGCTGGCTGCTTACCTCTGAGCCAAAGGCATGATTCAGCAAGCAGGGGGATGTAACTACAGTGGTGATGCTGGCTGGTATCAGTGAGCAGACAATACTCTTTGCAGGACTGGTGAGACAGGATCAGGTCTGAGCATCAGCCCAACACTTTTCTGTCTGTCATCTGGAAGGGGACCCTGAAAAGGAATGTGCTCATTAGCAGCCTGCATTTGTGCCCTTTGTCACACTGCAGGCACAGGGGTGTCATCACCTACTCTTAGGCAGGTCTTGCTCAGAGTCTTATGACACTTTTGAAGGTAAAATCAGCCCTGGTATAGGCTTTGCAGCCTTTGGAAATCCACCTGGATATTGTCTGGCAATTGGTGCTTCCCAAAAGCGTCTCCTCAACCCGTTAACTTGATTTTACTCAGTTAAATGTATTATCCTGTGCTAGGAGAATCAGCACTGAGGGGGGGATCAGCTAATATGAGTTGGTTAGATGGCTTGAATGCTTTCATCTAACTAAAAAGTAGAGGAGGTAGAGCCTGAAGTCATCCCATGACCCCAAGGGAACAGAGGCTGCAAGGAACAGAGATGA
This sequence comes from Coracopsis vasa, assembly GCA_026283785.1. Lineage (NCBI taxonomy): Eukaryota > Metazoa > Chordata > Aves > Psittaciformes > Psittacidae > Coracopsis > Coracopsis vasa. The sequence goes on from JANHGB010009470.1 coordinate 11,251, forward strand.
AAAGGAGATGTGCAGACATCTCAGAGAGAGACATGAAGACAGAGATGGGCCCGGGCAAATAAAAAGAGGTAAAGCAAAAGAAAACTTGTAGTAACTAGAGGGAAGGAGAGAGCTAGCTAGAGAGCAGACAAAGGGGCAGAAGGCAGAGGTGATGTAGAATAGATAGGAATGAAAACCAGAACATAAAGCATGAAATGGGAAGATAAGTTAAACAAGCATGAGTCACTTTTTTATAGCCACCCCCATCATGGGCTGAAATTCTCCCAGGCACTACAAAGAAAATGTCCAGAGTCCCTGATGTCATCAACTCCTACACCAAAGCTTCCCAGCCCAAAAAGGACCCACAGCACCAGCTCATCCTGTTTTCTTCTACAGAAATGGCTGTGTGCTAGTGGAAGAAGTCAGGAAGAATAAACACACCATTGCTAGTGCAACTTGCTCTTGTAACCCCCCAACCCCTACAGTGATATTGGACTAAGGCATCAGGCAACTGTCTCCTCACCACTACATGCACGCATACAATAATTCCTAAATATTGGAATTATTAGGCATAAATAAAGGCACAAGACAAGAAGATCCCTCAACAGCTTTCTGTTGAGCAGAACATCGCTAACCTGTTGTTACTACAGGTTTACATTTCAACATGCCTCCGCATCACACTGACTGAAGCCTCAGACTCCCTGCAGTGGGTGCTCCGCAGAGCTCACACAGTGCTGTGGAAGGCAGATATTAATCACTATTTGAGTTGCTCTGTAGCCCCTCGGGGCCCAGGCTTTGCTCCACACCTGAGCTCTCCCTGAGCAGCAGCGCTGGCACCAGTTCCTGCAAAATGCAGTTTTCTAGGGATTTGCTTGAGCCTGTTTGCTGTGCAGCACAACCCCCATCCTAACTGCAAGCTCCCCTCCATACTGGGCCCGTTAGGGGAGCTCTGATGACCAGAGATGGGCAGATGGGTGACCTGACACCCCCACTCCAAAACAAACTGCATTCTCCTTGCAGTTGTCCAAGACCCATACAGCACTCAGGGTGCTGCTCCCTAGCACCCAGCTCTTGCCTATCCCTGTTTCCAAGGCTTTCTTTCTGCTTTCTGCCCAGCAAGGTGACAAGCCATCATTTCACTGGTACTATTTGAATACAGATCAGGTTCTGATTTCACCACTCCCCCCAGGAATGTGCTGCAGTTTTCAGATGAGGTGTGCACCAACTCCAGATTTGGAAAGATATGAATTTTCAGGGATGTCTTGTGCTTTATTGCAAATCACATAAGCTCATGTTCCCTAAATGGTGTCCATTGTCGTAGGTAACTTGCAGATTACACAGATAAAGAATTAATATTGAGCCTTAGAAATTAGGAGGGCTGTTTCTGAGACCCCTTTTAGCAACGCCAATAAGAAGCTTTTTGGCAAGGTTCAATACTTCTTTCCCACCAATGAGACCTGGAAGCTGGCCAAGGCTACATGGAGCACTGATGCTTTGTCTGTCTTAATTCCCAGAACACACAGGCGACTTTCTCCTCTCCCACCACCCTGCTGCAGGAACCCTGTGTCAATACACTCCATAGGAAATGTCTGGGCATGACTTGTAGTTCTGCCCTCATTGTCATTAGGACGAGGGCCTCTTCAATTAACCTCTTCATGACTGAAAGCACTTTGCTAAGACTTGCTTCCAACATCCTTGGGTGCTCAGGGCTTGGGCTGCCTCTCCCAAAGACAGTGCAGAACACACAAATTCCTGCTCTTCCCCCTGCCTCTCCCAAAGGATAATTCCCAGAACTCTGATGGCCTGTTGTATTTATAAGTAAATCTTTGTAAAAGTCTAACCCTTAAAGGTGGTAAAGAATTCCTCTCAATTTTACATCTAATTATTTGGGTTCTGTGTACAAGGAGAGCATTCTCCAATGACAAATGTTTGCATCTGCCTGGTCAGTTCTCCTCTGGTGCTTAGAGAAGAGGTGCTTTTCTTCTCTTTTACTCTCTGCCTTTGCACATGAGAAGCTGTCCAAGACACATCAGTCCTGTGTATCACTTTGAGCTTCCCTAACTCCCAGAAGACATCCACAAACTTCCCCTTAGTTAACATGCTCTTAATTAGAGTTAACATGTTTTAAATCCAGTAGTAGTTTATTTCCCCACACTTCTGTTAGAAAGCATTTTTCATACACATAGTTAGGTCCATACATGCATTCAGTGAGAAAATCCTTACACTTTTAAGCCTTGAATTTTACATGCTTCTGCCTCTTCCAGCCATCTTCATTTCTAGCTCCACATCTGGCTTATGCATTTGTATCTTCTCTAAACTAAGCAAGTGATCTTTGGCATTCCTGAAGGCAGTGCAGCCACATCTCTGGAGTGCAGTCTGGTACTGCTCAAGTTAACCAAGAGACTAAGCAAGCTAGTAGAGATAGCAAGGGCCTGAGGGAATAGCAAGTTTCTCACAAGTTTCCCTGTAATCACTTGTTAGATACAGACTAATTGATAATTTAAGCCACCTATGTTCCAGACAGCAGCTCCTTTTCGCATCTCTTATCGACCAGAGCATCTCCTACATACTGCCCACACCACTTTCCAGAAAGCTTGAAAGAGTGAATACAAGATGCTCCCAAATTACGTAAATTTGTTTGCGTGCCCTGCTGCACCAAACCCATTGTTCTACACAAGGGAACAGGCATGGATGGGTTTGGTTGCTGCAAAAATAGGAAAAAAAGAGCCCTTCCTTGTGTTTTTCCTGTGTGAAGTTCTCATTGTATTACAGATGATACTTATGTACAAGCATAACATGAGCAGTCAAATCAGAGGTGCATCAAGGTAGAAACTGCATAGCATTTAGTGAAGAACACAACTATAGTTGTGAGAAATCACCTTTCAGGGTAACAACATCTGTTATAACAGGCTGATGTCAGTGTTAGGGGGTGTTAATTTAAGTCTGGTCCCAGATCATACTCTCAAATGCCGTAATAGCAAAAGACAAACAACATGAAACAAAGCGCACAATAACTCAAGGTTACAGAATCTGTGCTCAAATCTGCTTTACGACAGCCCTAAAGCTGGTAACAAGAGCCCCAGCAGCACCAGAGGGCAGTCGTGGGACACCATAGGAAGATGATGTTAGAGGCTCACAGGATTTGGTAGAATACATCAGAAAGAGTCACCTTCCATAAATTCATCTGACCAAGAAAACAGCCGGTATCTTGGAAGGAAAAAGACTGTTGTCACCCACATGACCCTGTAAGTAGAGGAAACATAAGGAAAAGAGGAATTCATAAGGGCCCTTCAACACCAGCTCAGCTAAAGCTGCTTATCCAAGCTAGCTCGAGACACTCCAAATCCTCCTCCATGTATTCATAGCAAGAATTTATCCCCCTACAGATTTACCTATCAGTAAAATCCGCAAACCTGTGCTGTCTACACAAGGGAAGCACCATCTTGCACAAACCACATTATAATTCAAAGCAGTAGGACACACCACCAGGAGAAAATTCAATATTAGGAATAAAGGCAGAACTGAATTAAAGGGGAAGAGAAAGGAATGGATTTCAGTTTTGTAAAAGAAAGGAATACGGGATGACATGGGGTTTGTGGCACGGGGGAATAAATATTTCTTCTATCTCTTACCAGCAATCGTAAAGAAAAATTACTCTAATGCCTAAAGCATGTGCCGCCATCCTGCGTTCAGAAAGGAAAATACAAGGTAAGAGAAGGAGCTGACACAAGCAGCTCAGTGGCTGGGCCAGAGCACCCCTGCTTTGCACGATCCTCAAGCCATCATAGGACATCAGCTACTCCTAACCGTTAGTGTTCGGTTCCGATTTACTGCTCCAAGCAGCTTAGTTCTTTCAGCCAAATAAGCTCTAAAATACCCCTGTAGAGATAAGGTTTCTTCCTGACTACACTGCATATACTTCTTCAGTGTACTTACTGGCATGCAATAAGACACTCACCCCCAATAGGCACTGAGATAATCTAAAGGACGGCGAGAGAAGAAGGAAAACAAACCAAAAAACAGTAGTCTAAATCAAACTATTGAACCAGCTGACACAAGGCTGCCCTCTCCTGCCTTCCCCATCCTGGTTCAGACCTGGGGACACAGCTCAGGTGCAGAACAAACCCCAGCTGTGCCTGTTTTCTAGCTTTCTGGCCACTTCCAGCACCTTACATCCTTGTCATGAGAAATTGCTCACGGATTATCAAGCTACTCTCAAAACTGCAATCCAGAGTGACCCTTTGGCAATAACACCCCTTGCTATTGCCAAGGCAGAGCCCCAATTCTGCAGGCAGCAGTATACAAATGCTTGCAAGTAGCAGTGTGAGGCTCTAGAAATAAAGGTATGAGTGTGCTTTTTGGTGACTTGATTAACCCCCCCAGACTAGAGCACCACTGCACGAGAGGGAATGTGGTCATTATAGCAAAATTCCCAAACAATTTTATATATATATATATGTATATATAAGAAGACTTATCACAAAAAGATGGGCCACAAACTGTTACCCAAGAAGGCCAAACTACCGATTACTTCCTAATTGCATAGTTGATCAGGATTATTGCTAGCAGAGAATCTGAAAGACCCTCAGCTTCCCATGAGAAGCTGATGTGGAACTGGCTGACCTCCAAAGCAGACACAGATGAAGTGGTTAAAGATAAAGAAAAGAACCACCTGTGGGAGCGTAAACTTAATCCAAGTTATTTCTCCTTTGAGGTTTATGAGAACAAAGCTCTTTTTGCTCCACACTTTCACACCTCTTAGAAAGTTGTTTAATTCCAAATTGAAAGCACTGGTGCTTTGCTTGGACCCACAGTAATGTCACTGCCAGATGACAGATTTTCCTTTTCTAATGAGCACCTCTGAGCACTGACCCAGCTCACTTCCACCCTGTTGCTCTACTCATGCACATGTTCAGGTGCTTTTGCAGTTTACTGGAAACCGAAAGGACAAGATCAGCTGGTGTGGCTCCTTCCAGGGAATCAGGAGCTAAACATCAGCAACCAAAAATATGAAGGTGGATGTTCAGGATAGAAGTCTGGGAGATAACTTGTGTTTGCATGTTCAAGACAGGTCAGTTACTTATTAACATCAACTAATTGTTAGGTTTTCTACTTGTGAGGTTATCTGGAGATGAGGTGCAGAGGGAGAATAGCAGAGAATGAAGGGCAGTTCTCTAGGAAACATTAAAAAGTCAGGAAGTCGTGTTCTTAAAAAAAAGGAATAGAGACCAGAAAACCCAGCAGACCACGGATATCTGGCCAAAAGAAGGCAGAACCATGGGTTTGTATTAACCCAGAGAAGGAGAATTGCTAAATACAACACCATTTCTGAGAAAAAAGATCACATGTGCATTGGAGAAGTGCAAAGGCGTTCTTGCCACATACACATGTAACCAGAAAAAGGGCATGGGACGAAAGGCAGAGCCTGAAGTTATCAGGCTGGATGGACCATGCGACATAAGGAAGGAGCAAAAGTGCAAGATGAATCATTGAGGTCATGGCAGGCAAGAGGAGGAGACTGCAAAGAGAAGACAAAGAAAGATGAGCTGACCCTGGGGAAGCTGGTGAGCAAAGATCCCCATCAACCACCAGCGGTGGAGAAGAGAAGAAAAGATGGTATGAGGTATGTGATGGTGCAGAGGTATGTGAAGCAAAGGATGTGGAAATGGACATAGCCAAAGGCAGACACAGTCCTTCAGAGCCTGGAGGACACTGACATCTTGAATTGGCTGTGAGGGATGAAGACTCTTCTAGACAGAGAGCAAAGATTTCAGAGATGGAAAAGGTAGGAGAGAGGTAAAGAAAACTAAGCAGGAAATTAATTAAATAAGAGCGAGGTTGTACAAAATAGTAGTGGAAACAAGCGTGGGAGGTGTAAAGATAAAGAAGGTGAATCTGCCTGCTTAAGAAAAAAGTGTCCAGAGCTGATGAGGAGACACAAGTATGGTGAGAAAGAAATGGGAACAGAGAGGGGATTTTACGAGGGTTGTAGGGAAGCTGAATGAGAGAAGGAAAGCAGAAAAGCAGATGATGTTTATTGTCAGGATTGTTGCACAAAGGGAGAATGTAGGGCAGATGTGATGCACAGGGCTGTTGTGCTTGTGTGAACAGATGAGATCTGACAAGGAACAAGTGCTTGCCACAGCACCCACCCTGTGCAGCAGCAACCTGTGGGTTCCCTCACATACCCTGCAACTCCACAAGGTCCTGGTGTGGTCACAGCTCTCAGGACCAAGAGGTGTCTGAGGGCCAAGCCTCCCGAAATGGTGTCCTGCCCCTGGATGTGCAGGCAGAAGGACAGCAACTCTGCTGCCGGTTCCCTCTGTTTCCAAAGCTAACAGCACTTGTCAGCCCTCCTTGGCCACTGTTTCCTGTGCCACTGTGAGGCATCCCCAGGGACACCCTGGAGCAGCAAGGAGGTGCTGCACCAGCAGCAGTAGAGATTTTGTTATTGCTGCCCATCTAGCTTTATTATTAATGAAACTAAGAAAAACCCCAGCAGCCGCACAGGGTAAGAAAAAAAGGGGAGAATGAAGCAACAGGAAGATGAAGTGCTTGCAGAAGTGAATCTTTGCTTAAAACCTTTGGGCACATCTTCACTGTGAAAATAAAGTTTGGTTTGATGGAAACTTTTGTCAAAGTGTTTTGTATCAGAATTTCATGAGGTTCTTTGTCTCAAAGAAACATCTTTTCCTCATTTCAGAGGAAATTTCTTTTCTCATTTCTTTTCTCAAGAACAGCAAAATGATCTTCTGCTGTCCCTACACCTACAGAAGGGTTTTTTGTCCATTTTCATTATGGCCAGAAAACATCTAAATCTCATTTTAAATAACCTTAAGTGCTTTCTAGAACTTAACAGTTTCTTACACTGGTGCACATACAAAGTGTTTCCAACTCCACATCCTTAGACTTCTGCACAAAAAATTCAAGACAGGGTCCAGGCTTTAACAGCACATTTTCCAAGTTTTATATGTATGAATTCCTTCATTTCATTGAGTTTCAGTAGGAGATACTTTATAGCCTGGGGCAAATAACTGCTTAGAGAAATTTTACTATCCGAAGTGGAACTGAAGCTTATTGTTACAAACAGCCATATAATTAGCTTAAAAGGGACATAAATCTTCACAAAGTCAAGTTCCTTCCTGCTCTGAACGCACATTTTCAGCAAGGGCGAGTCCTTTTTGCTAGAGCTTGAAGCTGAAAAATAAGCTTAAAATAGCAAGTAAGCCCAAGAAGCTAATAAGAAATAGTTATAAAATCATTTACCCTGTAAATACAATTGCCTGAAATTGAAATGAACTCCACAGCCATGTCTGCCAGGGAGCAAGAAATGGGTTGGAGAGGCTGGCAGGGAAGAAGGGGGGGACTACGTGGCCCCATTGCCAGTGGTTTTATAGTCATAAGAGGAAGAAAAAGCAATTCAGCAGTTGGAAGGGCTCTGGGTTGAAGGAGAAGGGGCCCAGCTCCTGCTTTGACCTTTATGCCAGGTGTGCCAGGCAAGATCCAACAAGGATTTTGACAGCTCATTTAAGTGAAATTCAAGCACTTACATCCCAAGCTGACATCCTGCACTTTCTCATGCTTCCGTCTGAGCTCTGTAGGTATATCTGATGTCAACCTTTCATGGCTCCAGACACCCCACATGGGTCACAACTTGCATAAGCTTAGGTGCTAATTCATCATCTTGACTTCCATTTAGTCACTGGAGAAAAGTAGGCACTCACAATAGCAAAGTTTATCTTCTCCTGGAAGAGGTATCTAAAACAATCACACCCTAACCATGCCCATTTCTTCTTGGTAACTAAGGAGGAGCCCAGCATGAGTGGTTCACAGCATAGAGCTTGTTTGTGTCCCAACAAGGTCCTTACAGAATCTCTGGAGAGGCTGAACACAACAGGTATCCTCCATTTATACCCTGCAGATAGCAAGGGCTGTCAGATCTCCATCACAGGCAGCATCTTCTTCAAAAATAGAAGTAAAAATAGTCCTTGGGTTCACTGCTCCTTGCGAGCTCAGCTCAGGCTGCTTCCTGCACACAACCCTGGCTGCTCCAGATCCCATTTCAAGACACTTTATTTTTCCCTGGGAATACAAGAAAAGCACCAACACCTTATTGAGTTCTGCACCCACTCCAAGACCTAAAATTGGCTACCCTAACACTGCCCCTGAAACCTACAAGTCCTTTATTTGGTCCAACTACCTGCTATTCAAGCATTCTTAGGAAGTTCTGCACAACATCAGACTGACAGGAGACCATCAGGGAGCATGAGGGTGGCTGCTTCCTAAAGGCAGGGAACCTGGGAGCTAAGGGTAATCCCAGCACAGGCAGTGCTGGGATCCCAGTGCCCTCATCCAGCAGATGCAACCTCTGCCCAAGGAAGTCCCATTAACAGCCTCAGCCAGATCATACATATAGCCAGGTCCAGTGTCCATATAGTTATTCCAAACAGAGACAAAGGGAAGCAGAGTCAGGACTGGAGACCAGGCTGCAACAACACCCCAAATCCTCCCCATCAATAGCCAGGCTGCAAGCAAACTGCAACGTGCATCCAAAGGTCCACCCCAGAGACAAATTACCTGTACTACTGAGGTCCATTCCAGAGGCAAGCCCAGAGATAGGTATGCCCACACCAAGGTGAGAAATATACTGGGGGCCCAAGCCTGAGCTTAAATAGAGCCATTTGCAGGTGTGGAGAGCCCCAGGTAAGACTGCTTAGGGCCACTAAGGGTATTGATTAGCAAAGATTTAGTAAGTGGGTGCAGCAGCTGCCAAACATCACTGCTTGTTGTCTGTGGGGCCCTGCAGCCTTCCAGGCTTTTCTGCAGTAAGACACCGAGTCACTCACACAAGCTTCCTGTAGTGGCCCCCTAAAAAACCTGCTTCCTTTTCCAGTAAACCAAAGCTCTGTCTGCACAGCAAAGGGCTCTTTCCTCTCTTCACCACCACTGTAACTGCTGAATGCAGTGTGGGAACGTGTTCTTGTGAATCCAGGATTGACCTTCTCAGCAGATCTCTGCTGGCTTCCTCTGAGCACAAAGACAGGATGTGCCTGGTGATGGTCTTCACCTCCCATCCCTCCTGCCCTGCATCGTGCCTGCATGCATGCTGTTGTTGACTCTGCCAAATGGCTTCACGGGAGGACCCTGTGGAGGCTGCAAGGAGGATGAATTTCCATCACAGAAGCCATCAGCCATGGCTTTGGCAGAGGCAAGAGCCAAGGGCCAAAGTCCAAACAGCTTCTGAAAGAGGTGTGATGTTTGTGTGAGGCAGAGGCACACGCAAGGTGTCTGTCTGTGGTTCACCTGGCTGCCCTGCTTCCTCTCTGCCACCTTGCTCTGCACTGGGCTAGGCTATGAGCAGCTCCTGAGATTCTCCAGTGGTTCCCAGTCCAAGTCTTTCATTCACCTCATCCATAGTTCTGTCTTATGTGGACTGTCCAAATGTCAGGCCCTAGTGATGGGAGCAGCCTTGCTGATGTGATAAAACCAACAGAGCTGTCAGGCAATGCACAGCAAACAGGAATAGAGCCCTGCTGCACTGTACCCAGACTGCTTGTTGCAACTCTATACCCATCTGCCTTCACCTGAGTTACCCCTTTCAGAGTCTTTTCCAGACCTGCTTAGAAAATAGATCTAGACAGAGTGACACCAGCAAGTAAATAGAAAGGGTGGCACGACCTGGAAGCCAGCCCCAGTGATGGTCAAGATTAGGTTAGCAAGCACACAAATAAGGAGAGCTATCCATCCTACAATACGAAATGCATGTGATAATGGCACAGCAGCTGCCCTCGTCTCTAGATGGAAGAGTGAATGGAACGAGAAGGAGCTGCTGTTTCAGAAGGGGGTGATTTGAGACTGCTGTGGTCTGCTGGACACACTGTGGTCTTTAGGAAGGCTAAAAGGCTCCAAAACCTGTGAGGATCTATTTGAAGGGCTGTGGGCTGGCCAGCTGGTTTGGCATGGCTGCATCCATCAGCAGAGCTGCAATGTGAATGAACCTCTGCACAGGGAGATCTCTCCTTAGGGCAGGCACTGGTAAAGGCAGAGCCAAATAAACACTGACACAAAGGGCTGTGGATAAGACCAACATGAGAAATCAGAAGCTTTTTGTCTCATCCCTTGCTGTTTCTTGGTTCTCTCTGTGAAATGGAGCTAATGCCATTGCCTTTCCTGGTAGGCTGAACGCATTAAAGGCCATGAGGGGCTCCAATAATTAATCAGGGAAATCATATAAACCCACCAACATTTGTCTATGCTTCGCCTCATAGCTCAGGGGCATTCAGACCTGCTGTCTGGGGAGCTAATAACAGTTTAGCCACAGCTGCATGAAACAGTGTGTGCTATGGAGCCTGCCCACAAAGCTATATAAATATCCAGAGAGCTCATGCACGGAACTGTGCTGTTACAGCCACACTGCTCAGTGCTGGAGCTAAATGGTCTGAGGGTAAGGCATGCAGCACAGGGAGATGTGGGGATTTGTGCACCACGGGATTATCCAACAGGCCAGAGCTGGTTCGGATTCTGGTTGGAACAGTCACGCTTGAGTCAGACAGATCAGGACAAGCAGTGAAGTACAGGACAGATTCATACAAAAGGACAGACAATTCCAAAGCATGCCACTCTCAGTGACAATTTCATGAATGACTGTGACAATTCCATGGATCTCAGTGAATTCAGTCAGGTCAATGCTGAATGTCATGCAGCTGCATGGCCAGTGTTCCAGTATGAGCAGCCTTTTGCTCAAGTTTACTCTCGTGGTGAGCAACAGGCTGAAAAGAAAGCATTTTTTCCTCAGAGCTTTCTTTGGTGACCTACATGGGGAGATCTTCTGATTGTCTTCCCTGGTGCTCAGCTTTCCATCAGCAAGCACACTCCCAAACATGCAAGCTGAGGCTGAACAAAGGATGGGGTTCTCAACAGTGGTTTTGGTAAGACAGAGGTACCAGAACTGCAGGCACAGGCAGCCAGCACTGCCCTGCTGTGCCCAAGCACTTTAAACACTGTATGTTTCTACTTGTGCTGCAGAAGGTGCCTGGAATTGTGCCACATGCCCAGAGCTGCGCTGTCCAGAGCCATTCAACACTGAAATCCTGCCTCAGTCTGGCAGGGATACAGAAAAGAGCTCTTCCTTCAAGCCTCTCTGATAACTCATAGCACGCAGTCCCTGTGCTCAAGGTGCACTTGCAGTGACAGGATCAGGCTCCTCACAGAATGCAGTGATGTATAAGATAAAGAAACAGAAACCAAATGTGTGGCAGTTGTGGCTCCTGTCCCCTGTATTCTCCATGTGCCTGGAGGACCAGCTTGGCTCAGTGCTGGTGTTCAATGTGGGTTCCCACCACATCACATACTTCAAGGGAGACTTCCAGCACTCAAGTGCTGTTAGTTAGCTAACGCACTTGTAAGAAGGAAGGGCGCCTTTCCACCCTTCCTTTCTCAGCTCTTCCACTTGTGCAGCCAAGAATTCAAGACTCACTGAGCCAAAAGAGGGAGGGAAACCTCACTGGCTCAGCTTCCCCTCTGAGCTTCCTGCTTGCAGCACCTACTTTCTGGAGGAGCCTGCCTCCCCCAAGGCTAGAGCAGAAACCAGTGAGCTGCATATAACCCACTGCAGTCACTTATGCGTCCAAACATCAGGCTGCTTGCTGCTCAAAGGTACCCAGATGCCCTGGGTCTATTCCCAACACATACAAGCAGAAAGCAGCCACAAACTGCTCTGTGGCAGTTTCAGGTGAAAATTGTATATAGCCTGGTGTGAAGAAGCAGCTATGAGATGAAAGGTAGCTGAGTTTTGGGCTTAAACATAGCTTTTAAAATACAGCTGTAATGGAAGAGGCTGCTAAGCTATGTGTGATGAGTTCACACCTTAATGTGAAAAGGGTCATGTTAAAACGGAGACTGTTGAATGAGAGTAGAAAAACAATGAGCTCCCTCAGCTGCAGAGCTCCTCTCACTTCTGCAGTGGCTTTAATATACAGCTTAGGAAGCAAAAATACGTTTTGTTGCCTTTGCTCTTTCACTCCCCATGAAAATAGGACTACTTCCTTTAGCCAGTTTTAACAAGAAACCATATTGCCAGTAAATAACTAATGTTTCCTGCTTGTAGACTTAGTCTGACTTCACGTGAAATCAGTCCTGTTTCTAACTGCTCTGCAGCGCCTAGTCTACAGCTCAAAGGTGTCTGTGTCGGTCTGTACGTGATCAGTTTCCCTTCGTCCTCCTGTAAGCTGGTCCATGGACTGCTCAAGAAATGCTTATCCCTTTCTGTTTCCTACACTTCTCCCATCATTCAGGGTCCAGACACATCTTGCCTAAGCTGTCTAAACATGCACCAGCCACAGCATGGCTGCAGTGAGTAAGGGTGGTTAAATGCTGCTCGGCCCTCGCAATAGCCCTCTTGCTCTCACTGGAGTTTCCCTCCTCACTGAGACATGCAATTTCACTGCTACACACTGTGGAAGGCATCTCTCCTTCTTCTGAAGCATCTGCTGAGACCGCTGACAAAAGGCAGGATACTGCTTTGATGAAGCCCGGTGTCTTCACTCTGTGGCAATCTAATAAATACAAGTTAATAGAGCTAACTTGAAATCCCAGATACAGTGATTGGTTGGTGCTTCTTCCAGACATTAGTTCTCTTTCCAGTTAGAAAGAAAGAAAGAAAGAAAGAAAGAGGAATCACCATGGCTGATCTTTGCACCCTGACACCATTATTCAGTTGAGTAAAACTCACATCCCTGTCTTGACCACGAACCAGGTTGCATTTTTTGTTTTTAACTGTACGATAGTTCTCAGAAAAAAATGATTGCGCCATGAATTCATGAGCTGCAGCTACTCAAAACACCGCATTTTGTCACTTACTGTGGCTAAAAATGTTTGGGGTTTTTTTTATCTAGATGCAAAGATACAAGTCATCCTGGAAGAAGCTGAGATGGGGCTGATAGAGATGTGGAAGAGGAACCTGAGAATTACTGACAGATCTGGGAAACATCTGTGTTCTGCTTATGAAGAATAAACAGAAGAAAAATCCCCAAAGTGTTTTCTGAAAGCTTTATAAGCCAAAATAAAATAAAATAAAAACCAACAAAAAAAGGAATCAGAAAACCACACACCCCAAAAACCCCAAATGTTTGCATGGGATTTTGCCAGTTAAAGCTTAGGTTTAAGCCCTAAAGAAGATATGAGTTGTGGCACTGGTTCAAGGGCAGTGCAAGTGGCAGTGGCACTTTCCCTCTCCATGTACAACTGTAATACAGTGGGGAAAATAAGTTTAGACTGACTTAAAGGCAGCAAATATTCCTTCTCCTAGCTTATTAATCCTATATCTGATTCTATATGGTTAGCAGCTTCCAACTTAGAGTAAAATCCCTTAAGGTAACCAATACCCCAGCTTCAGAAACACCATTTAAGGAATTGTAGTTTGATACAATCCACATTATGGATAGAAAACTAAATAGGTGAGAAGCTAAAAAAGAAAGAAAAGAAAAGAAAAAAAAAGAAAAGAAAAGAAAAGAAAAGAAAAGAAAAGAAAAGAAAAGAAAAGAAAAGAAAAGAAAAGAAAAGAA
>JANHGB010009472.1:0-41599 GCA_026283785.1 Coracopsis vasa
TGCCGAGCCTGTCTTTTTTAAACAGCCTGTAACCTTCCATTCCAACACTCCAGTCATAGGAGCCATGCCACCATGTTTCTGTGATGCCTGTAGACGTGCACACATCTCTAATTCCTCTTGTTTGCTCCCCATGCTACGGGCGTTTGTATAGAGGCATCTGAGCCAAGATCAAAATGAAGATGGCTCATTGGCTGGAGCAGCTGGAATATCTCTACAAGAGGCTGGAATATCTCTACAAGATACCTTTAAACTTTAACTTTAACCTTTAAACTTTAAACTCTAGATAAGGTACCTTTAAACTTTTAGATGAAACAGTCAAAAAGCTGGTAGAGTAAAATCCATCTGTGCAGAACAACCCACTAACCCCTAATATACAACTATAAAAATAAATTACATATTATCTTCAAATCACCTGTCAAGGAAGTGTGATCTGGTGAGTTGGAAGGAAAGAGAAAATGTAGTTTGAAGGGTCTTGTTCAGCAAAAGTCAGAGGTAACTGCGGCACTGTGTGTCTCTGCATAGCATATACCTTGGCCAAAGATTGCTTACATTTAGTGAATGGGCCTTGCAAACTTACTGCTCTGTAGTAAATTGCCCTGTACTAATGGTATTTGATACCTAGTGTAGCCATACGGACAGCCTAAGTTACATGCCTCAAAAAAACTGTTTTCAAATTACTAAGATAACCTATTTCTTAATAACCACAGAGCATCATTTAGACTGACTTTATTCCCTCCTGAATTATTGTGCTATTTCATGGTTGCTTTGTGAGAACATCAAAAACTACACAGGCAAGAAAGGAGTAATATTTTGCATACTAGTACAACAGAATCTGATTTTTTTCTTTCTTACTCATAGAGTATAGATTTGTAGTTGTTAAAGGTAATTGTTATGGTGCTCAACAACAAGAAATGTGGAAAAAATAATAAGATTTAATTTTGGAAAGCTGAGATAACAATGGAACTGTTATCAGTGAAAGATGAAGGAAGAATATGAGTTAAAGGTCAAAGAAAGAAAGATTTTAACTCATAGACAGAGAATAATCATTGAAATTACATTTATTTAAAGCTCTTAAAACTCAGTTTCCTCAAGAAGCATCCAAAAGACAAATGTTTGTATAGTTGCCTTTTGCAGCCATGTTTGTCTTCTGTGTATATGAATGATAGTATTTCTACCATAATAGTTACCTTGTCATATATTACCATTCCTGTCTGACCTGGCTCAATACACAAGAGTAGGGGGAAAGAAACAAATAATAAACAAAAAAAGTTTTCCTGACTAAGAGCTTGAACAAAACTTATTTTCATGTGGTTCTTGTCTCTCATAGGCTCTCTCTTGTCCACTAAAGGGTCAGTATTGAAAAGATTCTCAAACACTTATAAAGCATTATTGTTACTTATTGGATGCTGTGCTTCTGGTCCTACTTTCTTTGACTTTCCAAGGTTTTAATGCACTCTGTCATTCTGTGAAATTTATTTGCAACAGGATATCAGATTCAAAACCTGGTGTTTGACAGAAGAGAGCATGTGTGCAGATGGAGATATGCAAACAGCACACATGCATAGAAGCAGACATTGTGATTTCATAAGCACTGCTAGCAAAGGAAGAGGAAAACATCATAAAAAGTGAAAATATTTTTAAAAGAGTGTGTGACATATATTATGGAATTAAAAATATAAAGGAAGGAAATAATTTTTAGAAGAACAAAAAGAAAATAAGTGAGAAATTTGGAGAAAGGATGGACTAAAGGCCAGGAAATTGTCAGTTGCCAAAGATTTGCAATGAAAAGTGATTCCAGAACCAAAGATATTTGTATTGGCTGCCTCAAAGTTCGCACTCACACAGGTACCTCGAGAAACAATCCTTAAATATAATAGAAAAAAAAAATAAAAATCAAGACCTAAATTTTTCCAGGCCATTTATTTTTCTTTTTGAACATCTGTGCTTTGGAAAATGAATGGCATGCTGGAAAACACCTTGATAATTTTTATGAACTTCCTAAATTTAATTTTATTTGATTTATAGCTAATCTCCACAAGCTAATCTAGGGTATGGATCTGTGCTGGTATGATTCTTGAATCTTAACACTTTTTTTTGACTTTGTATCTCCAACAACACCCTTAGGATTAAGCATCATCTTAATAATATGCATTGAGAGCATTGCCTGTGAATGCAGGTGTCTGCTATATCACAGAGAGAAAAACTCAATGGCAATCGCAGCCTCTGCCAGTTTCTGTGCACTGACTGAGGCAAAGATTTTGGCAGAGATCAAGCCTGTTGCCTCTTAGTTGCTTTTCTAAGCATGCCACTTTGCATGTCAGTTTTAAAGAGTTGAAAAATGGTTTTAGAAAACAGTAAAACCTAAAGAAATAGTGCGTCACTTTTTTTCAGTGACCAGCATTTCTCTACAATTTTTTGCTTTCAGCTGACAGTTTATATTTTTTATATTATGAAGTTCTGTAAAACAGATCTCAAAGGCTCACCATACCCTGAATAGTGCATGTGGTTGCAGAGACATAGAGCAGTCATAAAACCAACTCAGTAATCTGAAGACAGTGCATTTACATCCTTTAATGAGAAACAAAACATTACTTATTGCCTACCAAGGACAACGCATGACTGCTTTTGGTCCCTTACCTCCTGATATCCAGAGATGGATTTGAAGATTTTTCACCAAATTGATTTCTATCTAAATGTAAACTTTCTATTTTCCCTCCTTGTCTTCCAGCTGAAGTGCTGTTGGACATTCAAGGCTTTCAGGAATTGCTTGTCTGTATGCCTAATTTGGGCTCCTGTTTTTAAAAAGTTGACAGAAGTATAGCTTATTGGTATGAGCTCTACCCTTGATTTGCTAGAAGCATACTTGTTGCAGTGGTCACATCTTTCCAATACACATGAGCTAGCTGTTAACATGGAAAAGGGAGATGAATTACTTATCACAGAAGTAATGAGCACAAGTGGGCACCAGAAATGCCGGCTGCTATATTTAGCTTATAATACTAATATTGGAACGGCATAGTTGTGCCCTCTTCCTTAATGGCAGCCCTGTGAGATTCTATCTAGATTTTATGATCATATATGGAAAGTAATTCAGCTATTTGGGGAACTATGCTGTGTGCTGTGTACAAACAGTGAGGCTGCTTACGTCTGTTCTCTGTGCTATCAGTACCATTAAAAAGTCACATCAGTTGGGAGGATGTTCTGCTTTATAGTTTCTGCTTTTATTGTTTCTAAGGAAACCACTTTACTTATCCACACTCACTGTGCTTGCCACATCCTCAATTTACACACAGTCAGGGCAAGGAAAAGCAGTACATGAGAAAATCAGTTCTTAATAGTACTGTAAATGTATAAGTATTACTCATCTTTAAGCTTTTTATGTTAGATTCTGTTTAGCAGAAGTCCTATGTTTATGTACGTTTCCACAGGAGTGAAGTGGCATAGAGATACTGTGCCACAGTTCTGGTCAGCACTTTGTGGTGAATTTAACAGTTACTGAAGGCCAGAAGGGCTAGAAAGGATTGTGTTTTATTCTGATAGATTATGAATAAATAGAGAAAAAGGCTAACGCTAGCATGTTATTTAAAAACACTCCTTTCTTCTTAGTTTCCTAGAAAAGACTCTTTGTGTTTATGGAATTTGAGGGGAAATATATTTTTAGGAGTAAAAATTCATGATAACGACAAGAGAATTATTATTTGCACCTGAATCTTCTCCTTCTGCATGATTTATCAGGTGTTTTGAGGGAGTACTTTTCAAAATGACAGCTGTTGCTACGCTGCTATTTTTAGACCTTTGAAAAGTTTTTTAAACTTAACACATTTTGGGCATGTTGAGAGCTGGCTGTGCCCATTACGTGAATAAGGCAGGGCTTCATAACCACACAGAATCTCCAATGGACATTTTTAGAAACGTACGGTACTTTGGATGACACTGTTGCAAGTAAGAAAATGGAGTCAGAGCTTTCTTAACTCTTCTGGCCTCTACATTGCACTTCATTTTAGCAGCCAAAATTTAATGAAGACTGAACGCTTCTTTGCTAGAATAAAAATGGATTTAGTTACCTGTGATTCTGTCTTTTGCAATCCTGAGAGGACTTATTTGAGAAAGATGGCAACATGGTTCTTTTGCAATGGGACATTAACTATCTCTGCTAAAACTTCTGGGTTTCTGACCTGTTGGTAAGAGACATGTCACTCTGGAATTGTCATACATTTTCTGTGAACATGCTTAGCTAGAGCAGTGGCTGACAAGACATTTCAAGGGCTCCTTCCAGATGGAAGATGTACCACTATATTTTACTCACAGAAGATTTGGTTTTGACACGAATCAAGCAGAAAACGAATTTAGAACCAACCAGAGGTTTTCTGATGAACCAATTCTCATGAAAATTCAATTCATTTAAAATTAACTCTTGAGTATATTTTGATTTTAATAAAATATATTTATGTTTCAGGGAAAAAAAGGAATGTTATATTTTAATATTTAAAGTAAGATGAAAAAAGCAATATATTGTTTATTAACATAACCAATGAGTGATTAATTCAGATAAAATTTTCTCAGGCAGGAAGTAAAATGTCTTTGTTTCTGGCTAACACACAATAGAAGTAATGGTATTAACTGTGTATTGAAATTCAGCTTCCTTTTAAGCAAACATCTTAAAATGATAAAAGCAGAAGGCTATTGAAATAATTTATGTAGATTCCCTGGGTAGGTTTAATATGAAGCTTTCATTTCTACAGTACATAGAAATATAATAATAACATGTGAAAGAATATTGTAAAGGTATAGATTACATCATAAGGGTTTACAGCTGCAACTTAGCTTGAGAGTGCATTTATTGGTGATAATAAACATTTAAAGTTGGCTTTGTAACATTTCATAGTTCCCAGGTATAAAAAGCCTAAAGCTGGCACAGTATTAAAAATATGACTCACAAACAGATTTCTGAAAAAGTGTTAAATTGGTTTCATTTGTGGAATATTATGTACTGCAGATATTTGGTTCTCCATATAGTATATTTTAATATGCTTATGAAAACCTACAGCTGAATGTAATTTAGTATGAATGATTATCCATTTGAAAGTTCACTCATTATTAGCTGGTTTTCATTTATTATTGTAGTCATACAATCAAGGAACTTAAATATACTGCAAGTGTTAGGTAAGCAGTCACAGCAAGATTCATTTTCAGCATGCAGTGGGAAAGTACAGCCTATGGGACAGTCACAGACTATCAAGGTGATGAATCCCATGCTTGTGAATAATCACTCTATTTGCAAAAATCAGGTCAGATTTCCTGATAATCTGGGAACAAAAACTCTTGCAATCATGTTAGTTGTTGGTCGCATTATAGCTATTGTTTTAACCAGTCTCAAGTTCTGAGATGATTTATTCACCTTTCCTACACATATGCATTGAGTGCACATAGACATTTTGGAAACTTCAAAGTCCTGGATGGAAGGAGAATGAAGGCATCAGCTGTTTTCTCCAGATCTTATTTCCACTCTCATAGATGTACTCTGGCCTTACAGGACAATTTCAGTGCTCCAAAGTTAGACATTCTGCAAACTTGCGTATCTGGGGATTAAAACAGATGTAAGCAGAGCTACACTAGCATAGTTTGCCTGGGACATGACATAGTCAGTACAATTGTGTAATTCAGAACCCTTTTATAAGCAATAATGTCATGGAAAATATGACACCACATATTTTTTAATTAAACCCAATATCATTAAGCAGTAGAGTGAGAAGTACATGCAGTATCTCTGTGCAGCTACTTGATGTTATCTGTCTGCCCTTTCACATGAGCCAGAAGGAGAACCAGAACATTAACAAACAGCTTCTATTCTCACAGCTCGAACCAGGGAAAGAATAACAAGTTGCGTAAATGGAAGGAGAAATATTAGATTTCATGTTATTCATTTTTGTCTTCTGAAGTGTCATTAATAACAGACGTAAGTCAAAATGTTATAAAGGTTTAATGTCCTGTTACCTGATAATTCCTATGTCTACCTCAGTCACTGAGATTTTACAACCAGCCATCAAGGGATGATTACTTCAAATGCTTCTTGATCACTACAAAGGATATTTTTAAAAGGACCCTGACAGGAGCTGCAGGCCCATATTTTGATTTTCCCTTTATAGGTATAACCTTTTAGAGAGTTGGGAGTCTTTTTAAAAATAATGTTTGTTTCTTTTCAGGTATTGAAAAAACCCCAGACCTGGCCTGGTGTGTTTGGTATCTTATGTTGCTTGGTCAGTGGAGGGATGGATGCATATTAAAATAGATTCTCTCCCCCTTCCCCCGTGCCACACTAACTTGTTTGTGTTAGTTTCCCAGGCTAGGAGTAACAGAAAATAAAAAAATTACAGCATGACACTAGATTATTTCTTTCAGGTAAGAGGCATCCTGAAGTTACCAGCAGGATCTGCAGGACTCATCCTGCATCCTACCAGATCCAGCAGTCTTTTAAGCACAAGCAAATATGACAACTCCATTCTCTCACCACTAACACCTGATGGAACCAGTTGGAAAATGGTGTTTGCAGAACGTTTTTTAAAAACTGCCTTCAGATACTCTTAATAACATACTGTGATAACTGCTATATGTACAAAAATACACAAACGCATGCATGCAAAAATAATTTAACAGGGTTTTTAATAAAGAGAGAATCAATCATTATATAACCATCCAGTTTGCCATTTCCTGCCAAATAGATGCAGCAGAATCAACTTTGAGTTCATATTTGCCTATAAGATTTATAACTTAGATTTGTGGTCACTTTTTCTATATTATTTATAAATATCCATAATAAAAGTGTACTTTATATCTATAGGACAGAACTACTGGTTGAAAAGTTTGCTTTCTACAAGCCCTTGCCTCTGGCCCAAACCTGAATGAATATGGCTCCTGTTGAAGTTTCAGGCACGTTCAGCTATCTTTTGATTGTTTTTTATGCCATGTATACCATATGTTCAGAGATACTGATACATAATACACCGTAATTTACTGACTTTAGGGAACTCTTTCTCAATTTAATTAAACAGGATAACTCACTAATGCCAGTGCTGCTTATTATGGATGAGGAGTCTAAGAGGATAAATAAGTTACAAGTGAAGCTGTTTCGGGAAATTGAGACAAATTCCTTTGACTGGAGAGATTGACTCCCATCTGCAAATATGTTGTGTTTCTCCTTTTCTGACAGCAAGGGGTGAGCTTATACAGATAAACACACTCTTTTTCCCAAAAAACACTCATATATTTTGTGTTAGATTAATGTTTCTCTACTTAAATTCCTGTTGTCATTTTTTCAGTCATGTACTTCACATCGGCAAAAATGATAGTCATAATTAGAATTTATTTGTCTGAAATTTTGTCTTTGAAAGGATCCTGGCTCAGAATATTAGTGTCCTGGTCACCCAGCTTTTCTCTGACCAATTTAACAAGATCTCAGGTGCAATGCTGCGCATAGCTGCAGGAAAAGTATAGAGTTGAGCTGCCCTCAAACACAAGCTACATAGTGTCAGAAAGCATGTCTGAGTCTGTCCGGTATAAGAAGAGAGCTATGAACTAAACCAAAAGAGCAAAAGTATCTCATCAGAAAATGGGCATTTTAATTCAAATCTCTTTTGCAAAATCATGTGAAGGACTTCATTTTCAGGCCTGTGTCAGAACAAAATCTCTAGCAGAAATCTAAATCTCAAAAAATGCAGCAAAATGAAATCCTTATCCTCCTAACAGCTTTAGCTTGGGCAGCTTGTATCTCTCTGTAATGCCAAATACTAAACCCTGGAATGTCCCCAAAGTGGTCTGGGAATCTGTAATTGCTTTCTTAATTTACCAGAAACAAGGCCAATGGAAGTGGGAATGCCAAGAAAAAGCAACAAGGCATGTGAACTGCAATACCTGGTGGTGCCAAATATATTTTTGCATGACAGGCTTGCAACTTAGTATTTTCTAACATGAAGCTGCCTCTGTCCAGTTAATGTATGGAAAAAACTTGAAACATTTTAGTTGTGTTAATGAATTTTGTCATTTAAATATATGTATCTTCACAGAAAATTACGCTTTACACTTATTTAAAGCGGTCTGCATGTGAAATCGCCAGTGCAGCACTTGCATTGCTCTCCTGAGAAACCATAATCCCTGCCAAAAAAAAAAATCCTCAGAGCAATGTCAGCAAGATTTCCACCACTGGGGCCCCATAAACTAGGATTACCCATTTAGGGAGTTAAACAGGAACAATTGTTGCTCCATTTGTCTTAGAATGAGCACTCCCCCCACTCCCCCCGCAGCAGCTCTGACAGCATAAGAGTATTATTTCTCAGTGCCACCTTCTACCATTGCCTTATGAAGAATTTATATGTTTTGAGTTTTCCTTCATGGCAGGCATCCAGCAGTGCTGTACTATAAACCTGCCACAAAGAATGAAAAAAGTGCAGTTTTCAGTTCAATTGGAGGCCCAGACTGATGAGCTCAGACAGGCCAAACCTCTAAAGGTTAGTGAGTCTGAACCTCATCTGATTCACCGAGCACTGTCAAATTATGTACTACTAAGGAGGTAGCAAACATTTTTAAAGACTAATTACTTGAGAAGGTTGTGGAGAGTGATTAATAGATCCAAATCCTTTATTGGAGTTCTCTTGAGGAACCCTAATGAAATAACAAATCCAGAGAGAGGACAAATTCTTTTCCTTTTTTGGCAAGTAGTTATTTAATCCGAACAATGCTGCCAGCTGAATGCATCATTAAAGGAATGGCTTACTGTTGCACACCAAATCCCCCACTGTGATAAATGGCAAATAAAACACATCTTTCATCCACGCATCAAGGCAGATGAAGATGACCAGAGCGGGGCTACCAGGATGAGTCTCCTTGGGGTTAGCAGGCACTGATGGCCTGTAGAGGGCTCTCAAGGTCCTC
Source organism: Coracopsis vasa (assembly GCA_026283785.1). Classification (NCBI taxonomy): domain Eukaryota; kingdom Metazoa; phylum Chordata; class Aves; order Psittaciformes; family Psittacidae; genus Coracopsis; species Coracopsis vasa. The sequence continues at coordinate 8,926 of JANHGB010009472.1, forward strand.
TGCTGAGGCTCTTAACCCAGTTTCACCGGCTGCAGCTGGAGGTTTTCTAAGGTCACCGAGGTCTTTCTCAAAAGATCTAAACAAAAGGATCCTTCAACATAAGCGTGCATTTTTTCCCTTTTCTATGGCCTTGCTGTTTCTTTGCACTAACTCCAGACACAACTTTCCCTACATTATTTGGTTTAGCAACCAGATGTTAGAAAGCCATTGTTAAATATGTCTCCCTGTAAAGACTGAAATAGGAATGAACACTTTTAGTATTTTTCTCCTACTGTCACCTTTGACGTGATTGTACTATAGGCACACAGAATACAGGTGATGTGTTTATATGTAGATGGCTCATTTTCTTCAGTTCTTAGAATGCTCTGGGATATGCTGGAAAAAAAATATTGCATTGATTATCGTGTCTTTAAAGCAGAGTGTACTGCAGAATACACATCATATTTGATACATAAAGTGAACAGCAGAACCAATTACACAAGTTACTTGTCAGAATGCTCACCTTAAAATCCAAAACCAACCTGCAACCAAGTGCCATAAGTGCATAAGGACAGGAAACCTGCAGAAAATTAAATTTACATATATATTTCATGTCAATTAAAAGCTTGTCTCGTGAGTTAATGACATATTTTAATTGCTTGTAACCATGGTTTTCTTTCTTTAAAATATGACCTGTACAGAAGGAAGGAAAATGCCCTTTCCCCTTTGACAATAGCTGTATTTTAAATCCCCAATTCTTGCTGTGATTATTTGCACATGTAAAGCTGAAAACTTCAGAAGAAATACATTATTACAGGAACCTCAGTTCCTGTCTTTCCTTGTCTGACTATACTGACAGGAAGAACCCCCTAAAATTAGGATAATTAGATTGTTTTTCATTTCTAGTAGAGTTCCTTTATAGAAGGACATATCCTGTAACAGTCCTTGACAGCACCTTCTGGCATTACCCTTTGTTTGTTTGCCTTTTCAGGAAAAAAGGGGGTTTTATATTTTACTATGTCACTTCATGTTCCTATTTCCTTTCCTTGTAGTACCAGGGTGACTTTACCTAGGACAAAAGTTATATAAGACCTTATGTCCTGTTTGTGTCTCAGTGTGTAGCAACACAGCTGTAGAAGTAGTCTTGTAACTATTTTTTCTTACTGGTTCTCTGAATAAGCCATTCAAAGTATCAATTCATTTTATTCTCCTTAACTGCAGTGGCAGCTGCTGCTGAGTTTCTGAAGACAAGTTTGCTGTGACTGTACAGTAACTAGTGGAAAGAAAATGTGCAATAGTAAGACAGAATTGTAGAAAGCAACAAGAAGCAATGACAGTATCACCAGGTGGTACAGGCTAAAAATCTTGAGGCTGCTGAATGAAATGCACAACCTCTACACCAGGACTCCTCAAGTGTTCCAAACTTCATAGGAATTAACCATTTTTTCTCAGCTTTTATGTCAGCCAAGGATAAAGAACTATTGCTCTCCACATTCAATGACTGTGGGCAGTGAGAGCTGTACATGGTAAGAATGGGACTGTCAGGCACATGTGTAAATATTATTCCTTTGGACTACTATGTAGGCATCTGTAAGTACCTAGAAACTGGTATCATTGAGAGGTTTTTTAGTCTTAAGTCTGCTATATTTCTGATATTTCTGCAAACTTCTAATCTCTTAGAGTAGGAGAAACTAAATTCCTCTAAGCAGGCAGGGTCTGTAGATGTGAGGAGAAATAGGGTACCTTTCCTATCTGCCATTCCTTAGGAGCCATACAGCGCATGCCACTGCTGGATGCTGGAAGAGAGTCAGGCAGTAGCTAAAATTTTATGAAAACTTTACAGTATATTTAAGTTTTCCTTAACATATTCTGAGTTTTTTGGGGCAGAGATTTTCTATCTAAAGATTTTGAAGACTTTGCATGTTTTTTCCAGGATTCCCTGCTGTCTCTGTCCCTGGCAGGTCATATCCCACCAACCAAAAGACACGCATCTGGAAATCCTCAAAATATTGCAAACCAGCTCCATGTGCATCAAACCATCTGCAGATGTGCAGTGTGGTTTGTTCTGTGCATGCCCAGGAGGTTCAACATGTCCTAAAAGTGTTTGGTTTACTGTGCATGTGTAGAAGATGTATGCATATAGATTTCCAGACCAGATGTACTGAGATGCTGTGCATCTGACAGTGAGAAAGATCACGTGGGAAATTTTGACTCTGAAGGGCTTTGTTCTGAAGGATGTTCTAGTCTTCAGTGTTCCAAGTGTTCCTCCATCTCATTTTCTCAAGGCATTTCTTTGAAATGTCTCTAATCACCAGTGAGGTCCTAACACCAGTGGAGCTGGCTAATACCTATAGTGTCACTATAATTTTGTGGAGCTGTCAGAGGCAAAGAGGTTCAAATTAATGGTGTTTCTACTTGCATTCAATGCCCATTAACAAATACCTTATTGGGCATTACACCCCACTGTCCTTTCTAAATCACAGAGAAATGAACACTGTTTTCAGGAAGCATCTCTTAGGAGAATGTGATCATGCAGGCTGGAGAGACTTTAGGAGATGTCAGTCCAACCTGCTGCTCAAAACAAGGTCATGCAGGTCCAGCTGCTCAGTTTGGTCTTGAAAACCTCTGAGAGACTGAACAGCTTCTCTTGCAGTGCTCGACTGTCCTTCTGAAGAAAAAATTTCTCTTTATGTAAGGTTAGAACCTCCTTATTTCATTTTATGGCTATTGTCTTATATCCTCCTGATGTGCATCTCAGTAAAGAGCCCAGCTCCACCTTCTCGATAACCTCTTTAGTACTTTCAGGCTGCTTCTTGATGCCCCTGAAGCCATTTCTGCTCCAGGCTGAAAAATTTAACCCTTTCAGCCTCCTTTCATGAGACAACTGCTCTAACTCCACACCTTCCTGGTATCCCACCACTCAACTCATTCCAGTTTACTATCTTTTGTGAACTGGGGAGCAGAACTGGACACAGTTTTCCAGACATGTGTAATGAATGTGGAGTAAGAGAGATGATTCCTTCCCTTTATCTACTGGGTATGCTCCTGTTAATACAGAACAGAAAGTTGTTGGTTTTCTTTGCTGCCAGAACACTGGCTTGTGCTCAGCTGTATGTTGTCAGGTGCAATAAGTACTGGCAGCTCCCTGAGGGATGGGAGGCAGGAGCTGAGCATGATGTCAGGCCTTCCAGGGCAGGGTTTCTCTAGCCAGTGTCTAACCCACACTACTGGAGTGAGGTGAGCAGGGCAGGTCTGGAGACAGTGCCCAGCATCAGATGTATCATAATGGTCAACAGGCAAGTCCATGATGACAAAGCAGGTCCTAGGTCAAGCTGGGAAGTCAGTCAGGGCTTAGCTGAATTGTCAATTGGGTCAGGTTCAGCAGAGTCATGGACAGGCACAGGCAGGGCTGCAACATGGCTGAAGCTATAGATCAGGCAGGGGCCGAGAGCAAGAGCCTTGACTGAGTAGTTCCCAAGGGAAGGAGGGGGAAGCCCTGCTGTGAGTTCCTACAGCTCCTTCTCCACAACAGCTCTGCTCAGCCAGCTGGCCTTGAACGCAGCCATCTCTGGCAGCCAAACCCTGGGAAGGCTGGGGAATGATTCCAGGGTGCTGACAACTGTCTGCTGATGTCCTAGGTCCTTTTCAGCAGAGCTGCTCCCTAAACAGTCAGTCTTACCCTGTACAGTTGCAGATCATTTTCCATCTCACATTCAGGAGTTTGGATTTGTCTCTATTGAATTTACAAAGTTAATGTTGTCCCATTCCTCCAGTTTGGATATCTCCTTCTAGATGATGACCCAATGATCTATGGAGCACTTTAGCATCATCCACAGACTGGGTGAGGGTGAATTCCAACTCTTCCACACCAGTGACCCAGATACTACACTCAGGCAGTACCGGTATAGACCCCGGAGGAGCTACATTTGTTGTCAGCCTCAAAGTGTTAATCATCAGCTCTTTGGAATCAATGATCCACAGGTTCAGCCACTAAACTCACATTCAGTAGACTAGCTATCCATCCAGACCGCAACATCCCAACGCATATAAGATTATACTGCTGCATCTAAAGCCTTGCTGAAGCTGAGTTTAGTGACATTTACCAGTTTCTCCTCAGCTACAGAGCTTTTTATTTTATCCCAGCAGACAATCATACTATCTATTTCATGTTACTCATCCTGAGTCACACTAAACTACTCTTCTTCATTCCTTACTTGCTGTCCTCTTTGGACACTTGATAAAAGATTTAACTAATGGCTCCTTAGTAATTTTTAGCAAAGTTATGTGTATTCTATTCCTTTAATATTTTCTTTAGCAAAATACATAATGGGAAAAGGAGGACAGGAAGAGATAACAAAGGAACATCTTGTGATAAGCTTGTTAAGCTTCTAAATTTAATAAAGAATACAACAGCAACTTGGCTTTATGGATCAGATGCTCTTATATTTGTAATTCACAGATTAAATGGGAACATTCTTCGTATTTCAAAAGGGTAGGATCACTTGCTGTTGTATACGCTCAGGTTTTGAATTTCATTTTAGTGACTTTGAAGAATATTCCTCCTTCATCCTGAATGGCTTTTAATTTCACTTTTCAAATCTCGAATTCTGAAAAGTGTGTAACAGCATCTCCATTTCTTGTAGATCTTCAGTACCAGCTTCGTCACCAAAGTGGTGGTGTAAAGCTCATTGAAGTCAGTACAATTCTTCCTTTAACATCAATCATTTCTGGATCAAGCAGTAACTGACAAAGCATGATAAGTTCATTTTTAATTCTTTTACCTATGGCTTTTTCATTAGTATGTACAAAGCCTTGTATAGGACATAAAAGAAAAATCTGCAGTGAATAGCAGCTTTCCTATATATCCCAGATTCTTAAGCATAGACTAATTTTCTTGAATTACTTGCTACTGGATTTTAATTTTAATGTTTGTATGATAAACTTGTTTGACTGTTCTTTTGAATATTTGCTACCTGATGTTCACAGGCAGAAATCTACTGTCTAGTTGTGAGTGGCCATGTTAGCCACATGTGTTTTCTATTCTCTGATTAGAGTAGGGCAGCTCACAGACTCCTGACACATTAAGTCATGTGTGAGCCTGGTATATAATCAGAAGGACATAGATGTCTTACAGACAGCAGGCAGAAACCCAGAACAAGGCATTTTAAAAAATGTTAAGCTGCTCAGTGTTTGCCTTTGTAATCATCTGCAGTCAGCTTTATAGTGCTGTGCCTGAGCTAACAAACCCTGTGTAGAAGAGGGACTTAGTTGTTTAAACTATACTAATGTCACTAATTGCAGTAATGGAAGGTGATTCTTGTCTGGTGAAACTGCAATAAGTCAATAGTATCTGCACATGGCCAAGAGGATGTCTGCTGTGTATTGACCATATAAACCCTGACAAATCCCTAAAATAATGTTCAAAAAAATATTATGCTACTTCTACCTTCAGTTTGGCAGGTATTATAAGGAAATACGCATTGCCACACAGATGGCAAAAAGGCAGGATTTCTGCTTTGCTAGGTTGCCTTCAGAACTGGAAACACTGACAACACTGGGTCCTCAGTCCCTAGCTTGGCACCCTTCCAGGAATTCAGGCAGGAGATCTTGTCAAACTGCAGATGTATTGGATGAAGTGTTTGGGTTCAACAAATCATCACATTCCAATGATTTTTTGTTTTTTAAATTGGAAAATTCCCATCAGCTCTACTCATGAGCTCTACCAGTTGACAAGTGGTAACTTCCAACACACTTTTAAAGTTGCTAAGGTGTGCTTAGTAAGGGGCTTCAAGAAACTGACAGAGGTTTATTGTTGTGGGTTTTTGTTTTGTTTTGTTTTGTTTTGTTTTGTGGGTTTTTTTAAAGCAACATCCAATCCCATTAAACCCCAACAATTTTGATACAAATATATGGAAGTAAGAATTCATATTTGTCTCTAACAAACATTTCTATGGACAAAATTTAGAGCATGTCTGAAACTAAATTACTTTGGGTAGAATACAGAACATATTTTTTTTTGTGTGCTAGCACAACTATGGCACATAAACACTGGGTTATTTTACTACACTAGAAGTCAGTTTAAAAAAAAAAAAACAAAACACTAGGCATTCCTATCTGGATTTGGATTCGTGTTTCAGATGAATACTAAGTGATTATGATTTCTGGAATTTATTATACATAATTGCTACCAAAATACAGCAACGTCCAAAAAACAAAGTTGTGTGCTATTTCTAAATTTTAACTCAGCTATTAGTTCAGTGCACTTTCCAAATGATGTTATAATTTGGCACTGGGTTTGAATAGTTCCTTTACTTTGCTTTTGTCCTATGGAAGTAACCACATAGCTCTTTTTTCATGTAAATTCAAATAGCGAGCTCTCTGTGACAGCTGAATGTCCATGTGAATGCTGTTTAATGCTGTCAATCTCAGTGTTATGAAGTTTTCTGCTTGTAGCACAGCGCTGGATAAGAATTCTCTGATGGAACCACTCCAGGTTGCTGTGGGGGGTCAGACCATATTAGGAGCCCTGGGAAATTTTTGCATTTGCCTTGAGCTCAATAAATTACAATATCATATCTGCTTTTGAACTTGTTGGGATGTGTTCAGTGGAGATTTGTTAATGTTGCATTGAATCCAAGCTTTCAACTTTTGCAGACTTGTGGCAAATGGCTTCACTTTTTCAGGAAAATAATTTAAGGGAAGTACACACCTACAGAGGATTTTGCAAAGGTTAATCACTACTTTGCAGTGAAGCGTGGTGTTGAGTTTCAGGCTAACCACTATATAAACCAGTGTTTCTACACTTATTGACATGTCAGTTCAGATCCTGAAAACAATAGTTGAGCCCTGATGCTAACTGACTATTTTAGGATTGTGCTGCTACAATTACTGATTTCTCTGATTTAGTTTGGGTCAATAGCTTATGTACTATGCATTATTTGCATATGCGGATATGTTCCTACACAAATAATTTTTGCTTTAATTAGTACAAGGAATATAACTTATTTAGACAGAACAATGAAACAGATAGCCATTGGCCTCTGATTACTTTCTGACACAATGTGAAATTTGGACATACTTTCTCAAGTTAGTGTTTTCTTCTTTTTTTTTTTTTAAACTTATTTCAGCTTCTGGCTATGCTACAAATGTTGAAGGATGCTTGTGAAATGAAGCATTTAAATTAGATGTTAGGAAAAGATTCTTCATTATGAGGGTGGTGAGATAGGTAGGTTGCCCAGAGAAGCTGTGGCTGCTCTGTCCCTGGCACTGTTCAATGCCAGGTTGGACGGGGCTTTGAACAACCTGGTCTAGTTGTCCCCGCCCATGTCAGGGGAGTTGGAACTAGATGATCTTTAAGGTCCCTTCCAACTCAAACCATTCTATGATTCTATGAACATTTCTATGTTACCTTTTGTAATAGTCCTTGAAATTCTCTTAGAATTCCCTGGCTGTAAGGTATGCAGCAAATTACCCTTTGCCACATTTTCTTCTCTCTGCAAATAAGCCTTTAATCACTCCTGCCCTAGCTTCACTTTTTTAAGAGCTGCTATTAGGATCTTCCTTCTTCCCCAGCTGCAACGCTTCAAGTCCAAACCTGTGCTTCTTGTTTCTTAAGTCCTCCTATACATGAAGAGCGTCCAGTGGTCATCTTGCTTTGAGAAGACCATAACACCATCCTTGCTGACATGCAGCTTATTCCACAACTAACTGGTTGGTCACTAAGATAAGTTTCATGGTAATGCTGGAGTTTATAAGTCCCACCAAAAGATTTCCAAACCCATTATAGTTTCTCAGGCAAAAAATGGGAAAAACATAAACATTCTATAACCTTGGAAGGAATGGCTAAGCACATATTTTCACAATCAACTTGAAACATCCTAATAGACAGGGCTGGATTTTTTACTTCCCTGCTTTCAGCAAATTAAGATGAATGAAAGAGAAGCAGAAAGAGAGAGAGATATTTTTATCAGAATAAAAGTAAAAGAACCCTTATTAGATCATTTTAAAAAGTTGAAAAAGGTGTGGTGACTAATCTAATTTCTATGGCAAACAGAACAAACTCTCTTAGACCTAATACCTTAATCTCCCCACCCTGCCACCTTCATTTATTACTGCCTGAGAGTGCATTACGTGGTTCTGTAAGTGAGCAACTCAATTGTTGATTCACAGAGCAAGCTTTGGCATTAGCCGTTTGGCTGCTCTTAGGACCTGCAAAGGAGCACTAGATGAGAGTAAAAGGCTATGTTTAACCACTCACACTCCTTTAAAGTCATGTCATTCAAGTCAATGGACAGTTCACCTGAGTAGACCTCAGGGTAGTGGGAGAGGGTTGCAGTGGCAACACGGAGCTCAGGTGTTGCAGTAAGAAAATCGTGGCATCAAAAAGTCCTTCATGGTTTTCCTTGATTTCATATCACTCTTGCTGCAGGTCTGGAAGAAAACCTAACAAAGGTTACTTCAGAGATTCCAGTCAACCAGACCAAAAAACCAACCCAAGCCAAAACAAAAGGCCAACCAACCAACCAACCAAATAAACAAAAAACCCAGAAAAAATGCACAAACCCAACCTGAAACTAAACCAGAAAAAAAGTGATTTGTGCACAGTTACTTGGTCCTATGACTTCTGGGTGCATCTTACAGCATAAGTCTGTGCTGTTATAGGGAGATACTGGTTTCAGGCTTGTCAGTATAGCTATCTGACACAGTGTAATGCCTTTTAGAGACTAGCTTGTGCATGCGAGTTGGTATAGCCGACTTAGACTATCCTCTATACTTGTGTTAATTAGCCCAAATTAGAGATAATTAGTGAACTAGCTCAGATGGAACGGTGTCCTGCTGCAACTATCTTGTTTCTGGTTCTGAATTTGGTTTGTTTTGAGATGGCTCAGCACTCTCCGGTGAGCTGTGTGGCATGGGCTTGCCCTAAATAACTTGCTTCAGGTTCAGCTGAGTGCATTTCAGAGCCAGGAATAGAACTGCCATCAGTTGACTTCATGACCTGCCTGAAACCATGCTATTGTTGGTTTTCTCAGAGTTCTTGATTTTATTTTTAAAAAGCCTTCAATTTTATAGCTGAGCAGCTTGAGGCATAAAGAGGTCGGTCAATGGCACTACTGGGAGTAGCACCTGGTATCCTTTTGAGAGCCTATTCCCAGCTCTTTGGCTCAAAGCAGTAGACACGCAGTCTGCTTTAGACTTATTCCAGAAACGATCTATAAATACAAGTGTCAGGTTTGTTTTGAGCCCACACATAAAGAGTTTATTTGAGGGCACCCTCAGGCAGCCTTTTCAGTTATGAAATAAATTCTGAAGCAACTCTGCTGTGGCTGAGACTTCTTAGATATTCTCTAGGTTATACAGTGAGTAATATATAATATTAGTTGCTATTTAAGACTCCAGAATGGGTCAGTTGCACAGATCTGTAGGATAATAAGCTGGCATTCTTCTTCACATGTGTTTATTCATTCTGCCAATTCCTTCCCTTTTTAAATTTTTTTTTTAAATTTCCCACAGTGTTGGGAAAGGGACAGGCGACAGAAAGCAAGAAAGGTTGCGTGAGCTCCTTTACAACCAGCGCTTGTTGATGCTCATTGTTAAATGAAGTGTGAAGTGGGTTGTTTATGACTTTTTTTTTTTTTTTTTTGTTCTCCTGGAGGTTTTTCACCTTGGTGATAAAAGAATAATTCACATACACATCGTTGCTGAGATCCAGAAACACACAACTTAATATATTCTGTTTCTGATGTCAATAGGATGAGAGAGATTTATTTGCAAGTTCAGGGTTAGCAGGCTGTATAACAAATAAGGTTTCATAACTGATTTCATTTTTTTACTGGCTCCAGGATAGCTAATAACTAAAGCCTTATGTTCACCTATATTACCTGGAGCACTGGCTAAGTAATCCTTTCACTGGTGTACTCAAAAAACATGTGGACTTGTTTGTCTTGAAAAAATCATAGGAATGAAACTACATGATAGCCAACCATACTGTGCATTAAGTAGCAGGTAAGTTCTTAACTTATAGTGTTTGCATTGTGGTTGTGATGATACAATACTATTTCTGAGTAGAAATTTATTTAGTTTAAGGATGGTTTTGAATTAAGACCTGAGCACAAATCAGCTAAAAAGGCATCCGTTTACCTATTTGAATGCTTTGTTAAACAGAGATGAGCTATGAATCTATGGCCTTTAAATTCCAGATTTTAATTTGAAGTTATGTTTCTGATTATCGCAGAACATTGAAAAAGCATACAAAGTGAATCTGACTGGAAGATAACAACCATAGTACGCATAACTAATAAGTGAAGAAAGAAAATAGTTTGGACAAATATAAAACAAATCACTCAACCTCAGTTTAATGCAACCTTATAAAAAAAGTTTGTGGGAACGAATAATGAAAGATGTGGAGATCTGTGGAAAACACAGCAAATATTAAATGAGGTAGATTGTGTTAATCTAGCCAATTATAATTAATTCATAAAAGAGCTGTTTCTTTTAGACAAGGGAAACAGTAGATTTAATCTACCTTTAATTCAGTAAAATGTTGCTATGGTATGACCAGACAAAAGGGATTAGTGCTAAAATTGGAAAGTAAGTCTGAGGCTGGTTGACAAGAACCTGACACCAAGCTACTATTAAGAAAAATACTGAAGACAGTTATGACTGAGATTTCAAAAGGATCAGTCTTGGAACCATTCTTACTTAATACTTTCATTGATTTTCTTTTTGTGCTCAAGTCACTAATGCTTATTAAATATTATTGAGCATACAAAGTTGGTAATCACCATCAAATCAGAGGTGGGCTAGTATATCTCACAGGAAGAAGTAGCTGTGTACTTGCACAAAAGGGAATTGAGGTAATAGAAATGGGATAAAATTTTGAAAAGTAGAAAGAAGTCTCTGCTGAAAATGAAAAGGAATTTCTATTCAGGGGTGATCAGTGGATTAGAGAGCATGTACTACAGTAGCAAATAAAAAAATCTTGGCTTAGACTCACAAGATGGAGGCTGAGAAGAGATATGATTGCTCTGTAAATGCATCTGAGGGGAATAAACAACAAGGGAAGGAAAAGAACTAATTAATCTTTATGACATTTTTGGCACAAAACCAAAAGGTCATTATAAAATTTAAGTTATAGATTGGAGGAACTATTAGAGGAATGAGAAATGTCCTTCTGACAAAAGTAATGGAATCAACTTAATTTTAAGGTAAAATCTAGTTAGTTTATAAAAGAGATTTTATGACATGGTTGTCTCCAATAGCAGACAGCTAGACCACATGAGTCAGAAGGCCTCTGAGAGTCTTGAACCCAACTTCCTCTTCACTAAGTAGTGAAGTTTCTTTCTAGAAGTTCACACAAGGAAGATCACAGTGATCAACCATCACCATGCAATGATCGACTTTCACCAGATCTAACTTGTTTCTTCAAAAAAAGGATGCAACTTTTTTCATTGGGTATTAAATTTCATGTTCATGCACTTCACTAGAGGCAGGATGGGATCGAGGCAGGATGGGATCGAGGCAGTATGGGATCAAGGCAGAATATTACCTGGAAATAAATTTTAGGAAGTAGGATCTAAATTTGATGCAAAAAACCCTCATGAATTCAGTCAGGTTTAGACATAATTATTTGAGAATAGACACAAATTATATCAAAGGACATACAAAAGTGTAAATCAGTCTTGTAACTATAGTTTTCCCTGCTCAGGAAAAATGTTTCTGGCTAGGATTCTGTCTTTCTGTTCTATTTATCCTTCATCCTTTTTCTCTCCCACATCATGAACATGCTTTTAAAAAAAAATTAACTCTAAACTTCTATGGATGAAATGAGGACATTAAACACAGGGGTTTTTTTGATTTTTTTTCTTTTGTTTTCTTTTGTTTGTTTTTGTTGTTGTTGTGTGGGCTTTTTTGTTTTGTTTTGTTTTGTTTTTTATTCTTTGTGCGCTTAAAAGCACAAATAGAAAATCACAAAAATTGCTGTGATTTTATGAGTCTTTGCCTAAGAAGTACCTGAACCATTTATTGGTGTAAAAGTTTTTTTGCTTTTTAATCAGATAGAAAGCAATAAACCTTTTTTTCCTTGGATGAAGCAGTTCTTTTCTGTAGAAGTCAGAGATAACATGTCACTTCAGACTGGCAGAAAAATCTGAACTAGTATCTGTAATTGCTGCTGAACAGCATATATTCTGTGGCTAAATGAGGATTTTGGTTTTCAGTGTTGTCAATCTGACACTTCACTTACACTCTCTGTAAGTCATACATTGACCTTTCCTGTAAAAGTTTAGTCATTTATTTCGTCTATTAAATTTAAAAATGTCCAGCCTTTGTCCTCAGTTTTATTCCGTGTTTAAAAAAGAAAAACAAAGAAAATGAATGTTTATCTGCTGGTCACTGTACATGAGCTGACCCTTAGGTGCTCTCTTGATCTTTATGAGCTGGCAAAATAACAAATCAGAACTATGATACTACACAAACACTGATAAATGCAAGGCTTTTAAGTTTTGGGTTTTTTTTATCTTCACTGTTCTTCTTCTTTCATTCGTGATACCATTCATGTAGTTTTTACATGATGCTGTTTTTATGATTCTCATTACTTTTTTTTTAATATATTATTTATTGAAATTAACATCGTAGGTTATACAAATCTTCTGAAATATTCTATATTTCATTATCAACATACTAAAACTATCTGTGTACATACAGGTGTTTTAAGACATATCTATGCGAGTCACAATTAAAACCAATCTTTAAAATGTTTCAAGATTTTCCAAAATCTAAGCTTGAGGATCCCAAAGAATTAATTCATTTTCTCCTCTCCTCTCCAGACACAAATGAGAAATGACTATAGGAGGGGGAAAATCTGAAACTATTGTTGCCATGCAAAGCCAACTCTTTATTAACAATATATTATTAGTTGGGATACATATTTCTTTTTTCAGAGGTTCCACGTTAATATCTTCAAAGAAAAAACCTGCATAAAAACCCTATTGTTCTGCTTAGTTTTTTTTCCTACTTACACTCTGTATCTTCCCCACTCTGTGCAGTAATTTTCACAGAAAAGAATGTTCTGATCACAGAGGTTTGTCTGTAAATAAAACATGTATGCATTACTTGCAAAGAGTTTTAACATTATTTGAAAGGACATAAAAAAGACAAAGTTCAGTTTTCTGGTGTTCAGATTGATGTTCACTTACTACAGCTGCTGGCTAGAGGATTAAAAAACCAAAAAGTTTAATTTTATCATGAGACTTGAATAGGAGAAAAAAATTCCTAATTTATTTTGCAATACTTGATTTATGATCAGTCATTTAAAATGAAAACTTTCTGAAAAATGATCATTCTGCTCTTTTTCATGTGTGTTCTCAGTAACCTTGTAAAGCAATTTTTGAAGAAGGCGGCCTTCAAGATAGCTCAGTCCTAACACTGGACTAGGATTTGCACTCTGTGCTGTGCATGTAAATTCTTTTGTGCAAATAAGAACAACTGTCAAAGAGCTGAGAATTTTTAGTTAATAAAAATGTATTAACTTTAAAAATAAAAAGAAATAGTTAAGTTATTAAACAATTTTGTTATACAAATTCACTGTACACATTGTAGTATGTTGTGATTATAATTGCAATATGAAAACCAGACTACATGGTGTATGACAGGTGATTAATTTCTGGTGAAGTCCAACCAATAGTGTAATTGAAATGTGATTGGTAAATGAATGCACTATCTTATGAAATGACTATATTGCATATGATGGGACTTTTTGACCAAATACACTTGTAAAACAAACAAAAAAAGTAAATGTAAAAATAAACAAACTTAAGCTACAGAGTAAATGCTCACCTCAGGCTGAGTAGTGACACTTGCATTCTGTACTATTCAGCCAAGTTGTTATACAGGCAGAAGCACTGTCCTTGTATAAGCTGGGAATACTTGTGGATTCAATCAAGATTAAGACTGGCCAGAGTGCTTTTTCTGGAATGTGGGAATATTGAACAGCTCTAGGAAAGGATTTGGAACAATGTTTAAAAGCACTTAATGATCTAGTATATACATGAAAGTAGTAAAAATGCTGACATAATAAAGATGTGCTATATCGATATTGAGAATACTCTGTTCAGGGACAGTTGAGAATGTTGCGTTCTGATTTTGTAATAAAAGATGATACAACATGAGAGAATGTTGTTTCCAAACTGTATCAATGCAGCTGCTTAAGCTGATCGACTCAATATTAAAACCAAATAAGAATATGGGAAAGAGCCTAGTAAAAGCTGAGGGTTTGTTGTCATAGCTGTTCCAGTGTACTTGGAATGCAACAAAACTGACATTTGGAGGAAGATTTTGGGGTTGTTTTTTTGTTTTTTTTTGGGTTTTTTTTATTTACACCACAGAGATCTGACTTGTGGTAGACTTCCAGACACTGACACTCTAGAAAGAACAAATGGTATGACCATTTTGGATAGAATAGTTAGCAGGTATTGATATTCCTAGAGAGAAGATATTCCTAGAGCCAGATATTTTTTAATGCACATCAATGTATTAAGTAAGAGTGCCAAAAGGCCAGTTATTTGCATACAAGAAGACACAAACATCAAAAGATCAGTCCCAATTTTTCAGCATTCAATGTAATTTGTTCCTACCCCACATAGTTGTACCCCTCAAAAATTATTCAGTCTTCTTGCTCCTCCTTGTTTTTCTGTTAGTGCCCTGGCTATTTTACTATGCTTTCATTTACTGCAGTAATCTCAAAACACATATAAATAGATGGATATAGTTAGCTGAGGAATCCTCTAGGAAAGAGAAAGCTGGGACCTCATCCTTTTTTTAGTTAAAGAAAGTGTTAAAATTCCCCCAAATTTAACAGCGCAGAAGCAGCACACAATTGCATCTGTTAGACTTTTCAAAATTTTTCACACAAAGCAATGGGAGTAAGAAAAATAGAAGTAATTAACAGGTTTAATTTGAGTCAAGAGACAGGACTCTCACATAACCTGGGAAAGAGATAGACTGGCCACAATTAGTCATCCTATTGCAGTTTACACCAGCAGAAGACTTGTGCTTGTGAATAGATGTTAGTAACATACACTCAAATAAAAAAGATATGTTGCAGAGGTGGGAGCAGGAGACTTGTAAAAAGGAACTAGTAAGGTTAATTCTGACCATAACTCTCCCTGCGATACTGCATGAAGAATGATATTTGCCCAGACAAAATGGAAAAAGCATGTTTGCTTCACAAAGGTAAATATTATCTTCACACAGTAATGTCTCTCATAAATGATAAGTTAAGGATTTTGAGCTTGATTTTGTGACTATTTAGCCTTATGTGTGCATGTTTAAAATGCAAATGCAATTGCATGCCTAATATCTACGTGTAGGCAATTACTTTAACGGGTATACAGACAAGATAATTATATCTTCAAATGTGCATAATTGACTGTGTCTGTGTATGCAGTTATCTGATTTCTTCATGCAGCTGTAATAATTGGACATACATATACTTCTATGTCTAAATTATCTGAAAAAAATTAGCCTCATGTGATTTTTGTGAGTTCCTTTAAATTTATTATCTAATTAAAACAGGCACTAAGTAAAACAATGAATATGTGATAAAAATATCTTACATTGTTAAATATTAATCCTTCCCATATGATTAAATTTTCCATATTCCAAACAAAATGCCTGAGACCATTGTTAAAATGATAGGTATAAACAGTGGCAGGCCTTGCTTGTTCTTTAAACTGGACAGCAATCTATTGTCCTGGGCAGATTTTTACTAAGGCACACCCACCTACTATTTAGGCTCTTAAAAATAATCTATGAAAGCAATCTGAATTTCCTAAACCTTGTTTCCTTACTAAAGAAATAGCAACCACATTTTTTGCCAATGTCTTTCTTACTGTTTTTCATTTCAGCTAAATTAAAATGTGGGAAATAAAGCATAAATAATTTCAATTAATTTGTGGTAGTAGTATAAGTTAAATGGAAGCTCCATGGGTCACTTCCTCTTCCTCCCCGCCATGTTTATCCTAAATTATGATTGTAAATAAGAATCTGTTAAAAGATCGATTCAAGTAGACAAGAAATTTTAAATTATACCCACATGGCTTATTTTTGTTCTGCGCGTTTGCAGAACAATCAAATGCATTCTCAGCATAACAAGTTTTGCTAAAATTACTTTTTTTTTTTCCTAGGTACTTTTCTCCTTTTAGCTAAACTGGAGATACACCTTAGATATTACAAACTTGTTCAAATGCAAACTGGTTCAAGTGTATTACTGTAAAACTTAATGTGTGATTCAGATAGTTTAGAAAGTGTGGCTGAAGTATTACTAGATATTTTGCTAAATAGTCAAAATCCATTTTCTTGCAGTCAAGCTGTAGATTGCTTAAAATAATTTCCAGGCCGTTATTCACATATGTGCTATTCATTAATAATGTAGGTTTTTGAATTTTTTTTTAAAAAGAAAGTTCTCAGGTTTGGATGTAAGAAATGAGTTGAAAGGCAGGTGCTGATACATTTATTTTAAATTCTTACCGTACTATCTCCTTTTAGTTTGTGTTATTGGTAATTAATGCACTGGACAATAATAGAAATAACTTCCTGAAAAAATGGCTGTCTTATAAAGTCTCAGAACATATTTAATGTGGAAAAAAACAATGTAAGGAAAACTAATACTAAAAATAGAGAAAACAAAGCTGCATTTGATACTGTTGGTATATAAATATATGGGAGAAAGGGACTAATAGTTCTTTTCAGAGTCTAATTCCGTCTATCACACAGAAGATAAAAATCTACTAGCAGGCAGTGACTGATGAAAATATATCGGTGGACTGTGACTATCCTTTTTTGTTGTTAAATACTTCTCTGTTCATTCTACTGAGCACTAGAAGGGCAGTACAGAAATTCCTTGCATTCCATATCCTGGATGAGGTCCATGAACTATTTCAGTCATGTTAAAGCAGCTATTGTTAAACCTTTCCTTTACTGTCCTACTTAAATCCACAAATTAAGACCAGTAAGGAAGTTATCCAAAACATTTCTCGAATTATTAGCATCCTTTTGTTGCATAAAACTTCACCCACAGACAAAGAAATATGAATTATATTATCACATCAATTAAGCATTTGAGCATATTGCAGATTGATGTTAGAGGAAAAAATAAAGAGAAACTTGAAATTATTTGTGCTCACATATTGTAACTGCTAAAAATCTTTAGCTACATCTACTCTAACTGCTGGTCAGTAGAAGTTTAATTACAGTTTCCTTCAAGATCTGGATTCAGTTCATATGCTTCAATTTAATTGCTATTCAACTCTCATCCTTGTTTTATCTACTTGAAGTTTCACGTACATTTGGCAGACAAGCATGCTCATGAAACCTTGACTAATTTTCTGTGTAAAGGTGCAGACTTGAAGGAAACAAACTCAATGTCTGTACCCACAAATATAATATGCTTTAAGCAATTAAGAGATGCAGTCTGTAGTGTCACCTCAGACTAGTCTGAAATATCTCTGAGGAAGGCATGTGTTAGTTGTCAATGTGTACGTGCAACTGGGAAACGGAAGGGTTATGTAATATTGCACACCCGTAGAATTAAAGTGGGTCTGGATGACAAACTGGTTCAGGAATTATTAGTATTCATCATATCTACAAAAAAAGTGAAGAAAAAGCCCCCCAAACCCAAACCTGAATGGACAGTGAAATGACTTTAATCCAAGTAAAGCTACTCTCCATATATATCTACATTTTTCACTTTGCAAATAACATTTCTTGTTTTCATCTTCATTACTAATCTTCCAGAATTAAAAAATTAGCTGTTGTTTCAGTAAGTATGCAGTCTGTTTTCAAGTATTTAAAATATTCCAATTGTTATGAGTTATAAGAAATTGGTTGTGAGTTTTTCAAAGCCAAATAGAAAACATAAAAGAAATGAAATAACATCCTTAAATTGTTCTTCAGCTCAAAACTTGACATCTTTGTGAAAGATAAGTGTTGCGTAGAATAGAAGTTGTTGAAAACAATACAAGAATAAGGAGCTGTAATTCAAAGATGAGTGTTATGCAAGACATCTAATGGGGCCTTTTGGCCTTGAAAATATGAATCCATGAATATAAATCTCTGAAACATAAAATGGAATTTTCTCAAGGTTTTGTCAAGGCAAAATACTTTGTCAATTTTGCGAAATATCACCTGCAGCATTTTTCTAGAATTCAATTTTCAAGGAGATATCAATTCATTTGTGGAAAAAAGTTTTCAGTTTAGGTGGTTAATGAAGCATTGTGTTTAGAAGTACATCATTTTGAGTAAGCTGTCAATCTGCTTTGCTTAAAGGGTTATAAAAACATTTATCCAGTGTGTGAATTCATGCTTCCAGGTATTTTCAAAATCTGTTTTCCTCATCACTATCTAGGAGACAAAAAAGGGAGAAAGGGAGGGCCCTGGGGACATTGCAGACACTTTGTGGTATGTTTATTTGAAGTGTGAATGGACTTTGGCATGTCTTGGCCATTCTCGTTTATCTCATTTGCCTTTTTGACCGTGTTAAGCAGACAGGAATGCCAGAATTTTTTCTGTCAATGAGCATTACTCAGACAGCATGAATTCATACTGGAACAATGTGGAGAGGTGTAAATAGATTTTGGAAAGAGCCCAGGCTTAGACTGCAGCTGGAACTACCCAATACAACTGAAAAAAAATGGATGTGGCTAATTGAGACACAGGTACAATAACGATACATATATTCAAGATATGGAGTCTCCAATATAATGCCATAAGGGTTGGGAAGTCTAAGAACTGAGAAGTAAAATTTTAGTGTATTGACTGCTGAAAATATCTTGTACTTCATGCCAGAATTTGTATTTCTAGACATATGTTCCTCTGTCCAGGCCCTCTTGAATAAGGCCTTTCCTTGGCTGGTGGATTCTGCATTATGAGATATCAGTCATCCTCCTTTGTGCCACTGAATCCTATCTGATACCTTGTATTTCTCTCTGCAGTGACAGAATTTTGTCTGGAGTGGTGGTTGGCATCAAACTTTGCAGTTCAAGAGGCAGGCAGAGCCATCTCCATGAGCTCCTCCTCAGACCACCATTAGAGTGAAAGAAGCTGGTCATCCCTGACTGAGAAAAGGCTTGGGCGCGTATATTCACAAACAACAGTCAGATGGGAAGCTCACTGTTGCATGTACACAAAAGGTGGAAGGGCAAAATTCCATTCTTCATATTCTCTAACATGTTTTTCTGTCCAACTCAGTCCTCTGCTCTGCTTTCTGTGCTGGCTATCATGGTCTTGTTCCCAGCTCATGTCGCACCCCAGCCTTCATGGTGTGCGCTGTTGAATTTCTATGTGTTGAATTCCAGGATCAGAGCCACAAACCCAAATCCACCCATGGCAATAGCCAAGACCTTGAGTCATTTAGGGACCCAAAGTCTTTCTGAGGATAATCTGAGCACTGGTTGACTGGTATTTTAATGACAAGCATTGATGGCCTTGGCTTACAATATAGCTGTTTAAAATACATAGTTGTGTATTTATACCATTTAGAGTATATTGTACTTAAATTATCAAATATGAGATATGCATTATTTTCTAAAAATACTGGGTTTAAGTAAATCTTTATCATTAGGAAAAATATTAATATTTGGGGAGTGCAGATAAATAGATATGTGTAAAAAATGCTGCCCACTAAGGCAAGAAGAGTCTCTCCTGGAAAACTGTGTGAGAAAATCATACCAGTTTTTGAAACTATAGAGTTTTATTGAAGTCAAAAGGAGGTTATAATTTCATCATTGTTAAGAATAAAGTGCAGAGGTCTTCTAAATCAGAGAAAATAATGAAAATACAAGCCTGGGAACAGACCAGTGCCTTTCTTTGTCTACCAGCAACCTCTGATCTCCAGGCTGCAGATGTTTCTTCTTAGTGAGAAATGATTTAAGACCTGTACCTTGTTAAGAAAAACACTAAAAAAAATGTTAAGAATAACAGTTCAGTTACCACTGGACAATAGATTGTCTTGTGGTGGGGTGATGGCATGTAAAAGTCCAGCAACTGAAAGCAGATATTTTTATAGTTTTAAGCAAAAAGGAGACACTGTATTGTGTATTATACCCCAATATGACAGATGGAGAGATTCCAAACAGCAGGGCATGCTCTGGGCTGAATCAAAGGTGTTGCTGAACCATATAATGTTTTTTGAGTCAAACTTATCATCCAGAGACATTAACAGTTACAGAATGCACCTTTTCCCATGGTAGTTTTCTTTATTGACTTATCACTGTCAACGTTAAAAATGTACTCATAATTTCTGATTTGAATTTGTCTGGTGTCAGGTTTTCACCACTGGATTAGACACTCTTCGGTATATTTCTTCACAAGAAGGTTTTGTACAATACATTCAAACCCTCTTTCAGTCTGCTTTTTAATAAAGTAAACAGATGGACTTATTACAGTCTCTCACAGTGAAGCATTTCCTTCCACCTTTAAATAACTTTATGGCTAGTTTTCTGAATGATTTGTCAATGTCACTTCTAAAAAATAACAATAAGAAAATGTTATGCCACGTTTCAGTCCTAGCCTCAACTGACTATGCAGCCTCATAAATATGCCTTTTTTTTTTGCCGTTGCGGAAGAATGTTATGCAAACTACTGAGAATGCATGTCAAATTGCGCATCTAGCACTACCCAGCAGAATCTCAGCTTTTCAGGATATAGTCCTTCATTCTGTAAGTATAGTCTGCCTCTTTCTAGATTTTTCACTTTGCATTTAACTGTATTTACGTGCATTATGTGATTTTCCCAAGCAATACAGGAATGCTTTGTGTGATTGTCTTGGTCCACTAATTATCTGTGTTCTTTCTGAATGACTTGCAAAATATGTTAGAATCAATGCTGTGTTTAATTTTTGATCAATGGCAGAAATGCTGAATAACATAGAGTACTAATCATCATTAAACTGGGATCCCATACTGAGATCTACCTATAGCCAGTTCATAATCTGTTTAACATGCATCTTGCTGATATCACATAGAGCTCTTTAAAACAACAACAAAAAAAGTGTTATAGAGTACAAAGTTAAATCCCAGTGCTCCTGACAGCTTATGTTATGCAATTCAGGGGCAGATGGAAATAAAAAAATGAATGAAAAAAATCTTTGTCACGCAATTTACTTCAAAATGAACAGCTGAGAAATCACAATGCTTTGAAAAGTCATACTTTCCAAATAACCATTGTGACTAGCCTTAAGTAAGTCCTTATCTTTCAGGGGCTTTTTTAATCAATTCCCACACCAGCTTTTCCATTACGCCTTTAGAATATAATAACATACCTTAAATCAGGATTACGTACCTTAAATTCGCATTAAATCTTTGTTTACATTCTGGAACGCATGGTATACACTTCTTGATCTTCATTAGTCATGAAGAAATATGGGATGATTGACAATTTCAGTCATACATTGCTGAAATAAAAGTTTTTAGAAGAAACACTGGGAAAAGATTATATTAAATATTATATTTTCCTTGTAAGAAAAGCTCTTCAAATACATTTCAGTTATTTTTTTAAATTAAGGGGTTTTTGTTGTTTTGAAGATTATTGCCAAATGTGTGCTTTGGAGAGCCAAATCTGATTCCCACTAACTACAATGGCGAAAAATGTAGTGTTGTTGAAGAGGGAGATACAGAATCATTAATGTGGTACTATATTGGTTTCATATGGGAAACTAGCATATGCTGCTCTCCTCAAATGGCAGCTTCACAATATGTCAGCTTCAGTAACAGCTACAGTTTAAAGCATTCCCACCTCCTTCATCGCCTCAGCCGTGCTAACACAAGCTTAACTGAGGTTAAGCTCTTGTCTGAAACAATGAACCAAGGTAGGTCAAAAATACCAAAAGGGAAAAAGCCCTTATTTCCAAGCCAGGTAAGTTCAGTGATGTTGATGACAGTGCAGCCCCTCAAACAGTTGTATCAGCCTAGCTGTCCCTGGAGGTGGTGTGAGTGCACACACAAGCAGCTGGGACTGGGATGCATGCTGGGAACTTCTTGCTCTTCCAATCTGTGTACTGCAAAACTGACAACTTAGAGCAGTGTAAGTTTCAGTGAAAGTCAATTATCAGCCAGCAAGGTGACAAATTCCAGCTACACACATGTCAGAGCAGGATTTGCCTGAAATTTTGGAAGGGGAATTTGTGTTTAAATTGCTATCGTAGATGAGCTGCCGTGCCTCGATACAAAATGTAGAGGTTTGTGTTCAGCTGTGACACAGCAAAGAAGCAGCTCAAGTCTTTCCATTCATCCATGTTATTTAAATCATTCAGGTCATATAAAGCATCTCAGGCAACATCCTCAGCCATTATTCTAAGTAAGTTAGTAGTGTCATGGAGTGTAAATTCTAAGTGCAGTGTGAATTTGACAGCCTTGAATAAATATGACTTAAATCACATGTAATAAAGAACTTGAGGTCTGATTCCATATCTTTCTAAATTTCTGTGTAGCTGTAAAAGAACAAGTCCTTAGTTTAACTAAACTAATTATTCATGTTTTTCTGAAAACTACCACAAAATATATAATATGTGTGTAGGCCAGTATATATGTATCACGTTAACACATTTCTGACTGTTGTCTGTCTATTTTTGCTGGTTTATAAGAAGATGGCGTAGGTTTCAAAATGTAAACCCTAGTATAAGCATTCATTTTGTATCATATCCAACCTATCCACACTTATTTGAAAGCATCCACATTTTACTTTATGTATTTTCTAATTAGGCGACTTTTTGATTTTTTTTCATATCTTATCAATGTAAAATCTTTGAAAGATTTTTCATGTGTACTAAGTCCACATGATCAGATTACATATGTATGTGTGGTAAGATACGTTTTTATTCCCTCCTCTCATCTAACCAAAGACAGAAAGGATTTATCTAGTAGGTAACTTAATCTAACAAGCTACTTTGTAGCCACCAGTTTACAATACTCCAATCAGACACTGAATTGCCATGTAAGGTGCCATTTTCTTTTCTGTTCACTTGCTCAAAATACTTTTATTTGAATTAGCATAAATATACATTCACCACATAATTCTTCAGAGTGATGTTAACTACAGTGTCAGAATGATTTATTATAGCTAGTCTTCTGCCTCCTTGTCTTGATTTTTATATATCACTATTATGGTGCTGTTTTTCATAATGGAATAGCTTTGTTTCACCTTATGTGAATTCAGCCACCTATCCTTCTTTCAGTTATGCTGTTAGAATTAAAAATAAAATTGGAAGATTGAAACATTTTTTTAATCATGCATATTGTATTTGTTTATATACAAAATAGAGCCACTTAAGTGATAACTGGCAGAGACGTGTAGCATAGAGCAGACTTTAGCAACCTAGTTTTTTCACTTCATTATGTTTGATTTTTTCTTCAGTTTAGGTAATTTAATGTCTATTTTCTTCCTGTTGTTTGCTAACCTGATTGCTTGTAATGTAACACTATAAATACTGTCTCAGCAAGCTGCAATAAAAATTGTTTTGTTTACATGCACGCAATAGAAGTATGATGAGATCATGAAACTACCACATAAACAGTGAAGGACAAGCCCGAGGTGCATGATCAGAAATAAGCAAGGATTCCTACACTTTCCATGCTGTTTTATTACATTACTGATCCTAATTTTAACCATCTTTATACTTATTAATAACTTTGTTAAAATGCTGTCCATTAGGAGAGATAAAGAATGCTGAATTTCATAATGGGCCCTAATGACACATGTAATGGTTTAATTTCTGTCCTCACCCCTCACAAACCTCTGATTTGGAGTATGGGATCTGTAGGTTCAAAAGTGCCGTATGCATTTTCCTGCAGAAGTAGCTGGATGGGATGGTTGCTGTTTAAAGGTCTGACTGATGCTGTGATGACTTATGTATGTGACAGCTCCCTTAACTTCAAGGCCACTTGAGGTCAATGAGAATACTCACAGTGTGTAAAGACAAAATGAAAATTCTTGCTCCACCACAAAAGTAGTTTAACATGAAGAAAGGATTGTACTGTCAAATGGAAAACACTGACACTGAAAACCTGGTGTCCTGGAAAGGGAGCACTGAGAAATGAGAAACTATTCTGAAATGAGAAACTATTCACTCAGTGCATCTGATCATCATTTTAATATTTTTTCCAAGTGAAACAAAATCTCAGCCAGTGGTCGATAGGGAAATCCTAAGCAGGAATGTTAAACTGTGCATATTTATCATGCAATATAGGTGAAAAAAATTATTTTTGCACTTTTGGATATTTTCCAGTTATATTCTTGTAGGTAGATTATTATACTCTTCCTAGGCAAAGTGAGGCATTGCGACAATTTTTGCTATTCTGATCTAGGAAAAGTCTATACTCACCAAGGGAAACACAGTGCTGTGGGGTGTCACTATACTTGAATTGAAGTCAGTTGGGCATCAGTATATTTTGAGACAATAGTACAGACTAAAACATAGCAATACCTACTGCAAAATGTGAATGTGGAGACACTACACTTGCTCAGGGAAGGTGATAACAGTGAAGCTTAATCCAGCAGTTTACTGGCCACTTCAGTATGAACTTTAGTCTTCATGGTGGTGTTGTGGAATTGGAGAAGGGATTTGAAAGTTTTGCCATTCACACAATGATAATCGTTTTCTTGGAAGTTACTGTTTCGTCATCTAGTCATGCTGCCCATATGAGATCATAGTATTTCCTCTGTATCTGTCTTCAGGTATAGTAGCTGTGGATTATCTAGCAAACACCTTTTGGAACCACAGGTAAACTTGATTTTTAAAATTGTAGTCAAGAAAAAATGTACCACATCTGTTTGTGAATTCTTCACATCAAATATTTGTAACTTCTTTCAATGGATTGCATCTTACTTAAACTTCCCTCTGCTGGATCTTGTAATGCTCATTTCTGTTCAGTCCTCTGAATGAATAGTGGCCTTCACCAAGGTTAAAGACTTCTGCTGCATCTCCACTAGGCTGTTAAAACTTATATTTTTGTGTTTCTACCTTTTTCTTTCAGTTGATCTGCCTCAAAATTTTCATTTTTGTTAAACTTCCCATTTTCAAGGGTATTTGATTATGAATCAGGGTTTCAGTCAGTTCAACTCGTGGCCAGTGCTGCTCACTACACAGTATGCTTCAATTTTTCAAGCAGGTCCCAGGTATCATGGTGGTTTCATTTAGAAGTAACAATATCCCTTGTAGAAATTTCAGGAATAGTCAAGGTAACCATTTTTCAGGTAGCAAATCTGCTGTAACTCTCTGACAAAGGAGTTCCATAAAATATTGCCTATGCATTCTTTTTTCCTTTTTACGTATACTTCATATAAATGTATACAGACTTCCTTTATTCTTATGCAAATAGACAGGTGAAAGGAAGCAGTAAATCTGAGCCCATTTAATGTTTTACATGCTTGAACATGATGTGTTAGCATTGCTGAGGAGATGTCAGTGACAAGTAATACCTCTTCATTTTCCTCCTTTCTTTGCTATCTGATCCTTTCTAAATAGTTGAAGCAGAGATTTCTAACTTTTTAATCATGCAAAGCTTCCCAGCAGGATTAAGTAGCATGTGAATTTACAGCACTGATTAAGCAATGCTACTTTCTCTCCTGCTTATTATATTGGTGGGTAGTGAGCTAGAACACTTGGGGAATTTTGTATACTTGAGTGTTTTTGAGGTTACTCTCAATGAACCTAACATTTGGGTAAAATGGTAAGGTTAAAAAGCTGAGTGTGCAGCAAAGTGGAGGCCTGACTGACAGGAAAGAGGGCACAGCAGCTAATGCGCTAGATGCATGAGTCACTCACCTTCCAGGGATGCTGGACACATTCCAGAGCTGCTAGTTGCAAAATCTTCCTGAAGTTGTTACTGAAACTCAATAACACAAGCCAGCAAACACTCATTAGCACCTGTTTCAAGCAGTTTTTTGTTTTCTCTTGCAGACCACATCTACAGTCAGCCGTGGAAGGGATAAGTTAGTTTAATATACAGTATTTGAGTCAACGCATTCAAATGTGACAAGCCATGAAACTGAGAAATATGAAAATGGAAGAAAAAGGATGAACAGTAGCACAGATGCCTGATTATTTCTGGGTATTTTGGTGATCATATTCAGGACAAATTTCAGGAATCTTTCCTCAGCAGTAAAAGCAGAAGCCTTGAGGGAATAGTTCTCAAAAGATGGTTTCCTAACAGTAAGGTATTGTACAGCAGGAGAACTTTCTGAATATAGGAACTTTGCTGAAAAATACCTCATTATGGACTGGAAAAGGATGCTTACAGGGTTTTATTGTCTTTCACTTGCTAATGTGACATAATAAGACATTTACAGAGTAAAATATATTAAAAATCAGAAACAGAAAATTAACCTTATTCTGCCATTACTTAGAAAAGTTTTAAGCTCAGGAAAAAAAGTCTGGGAAGAAAAAAAGTATTCTGTTTAAAACTGTTGTGGCTTTATCTTTTTCCTTTTTAATTCTCCAGTCTCAGAGCTCAGCATTTATAAATTTGTAAGAAGGCAACTTTTTATACCTGTTTCATGTAAAAATCAAATGACTTTCAAGATCATGTAATAATAGAAAGTTTTTGACTGTTACTGATCTCAGCTGTTTACAAAGTTATTGAAAGGGTTAAGTAGCATCCTATCAGTCATGCATATGAAATTTAGAGTGAGAGGAAGCAAGTGGATTTGAGGTTGTTCTTCAGGTCATTCAAGGTTTACTGAACAGGAAAGTGAATTTTTATTATCACTTCCTGTGAAAAGAGCAGTTGACAGGGTCCATCAGGGAACTGCCAGAAACCTCAAGAGTTTTGAATTAGAAGCCCAGAGTCCACTGTAAAGTTTCCATGACAACACACATTAAAATAAAAGGAAATTGTACCTGATATTTTCAGCATACTGTTGAAAGCCTTGCTCTCAGATTTCCAAAGTATTTACACCTGGGACCCAAGAATGCAGGCTGTCAAGAAATAAAGGGTAGTTGTAATATTTAGCCATGAAAGTGGAAAGGTTGTTCAGAGGTTGGATTTCAGCATCCTTTGATTTCTTGAATTGTAGTGAACATTTCTTCTGTCTCTTCCTGTTGTGTGCTGAAGGGTGAAAGGGACTTAATAATGGTTGGAAACAGTCTTAAGGGAGGCTTTTAGTGAGAGCAGTTTTACTGAAGACAGAGATATTCTTCCAAGAAAAGGGACCTAGCTTTGAAAATAGTCAAATGACATTTATTTAGTTACTACCATCTAAGTTGCAAAAGATAAATCATAACAAATACTTCCTTAGGCTTGATAGCAATCACCTAATGTGGGAAAGTACTGCAGGGATGAAGAGAGACAGTAATAACAGAAGTTATTTACTTGAGGTGCTGAGGTCTCCTTGAGTTTTTTTCTTTAGTATCCCCCACTCTTTACGCTGCCCTTTTTCACTTTCTCACTTTGCAGTCATGTTGGCTCCCTCTGTATGGCTTATATGCTGAGTTATTTTATTTTTATATGGAAGATGAGAAGGCTTAAAAAGGAGATAAAATAACTCAGTGGAAATGAATAGTTATGCCAGGGTAAGATCAGTAACAGAACTTAAACGTTTTATCTGATCTGGGCCAAGAACAGCTCTTGTTGGCCCTGATTCTTCCATTTCTGCAATCCTGGAAGAGGTAAGGTTGTATAATAACTATAGTTTATTCTGGCCTGAAAATGGGTGAATCTTGCACTGTTCAGTGAACAGAGCTCAGGTTACTGTGCTGCATGCCAGGGTAATTTAGTACATTTCTCTTCACAGATATCATCACAGTTAAGGAAAAACAAAACACCTTACAAAAAAACACATGTAAATGTACTTCAGATTACATCATTGCCCAGCATATTCATTAATTATACATTACACTGAGTCTTCATCTTCCCTGTTTTTACAAGTATCTTTGGGCAGACTGCTTGCCCAAACAGGTATCAAATTGCACTGTGTGAATAATGTCTTAGATGAACAAAAGCATCACTGAGGCGTGTGTGTCAGCAGCTCAGGAGAACGTTTATGGATGTGATTACGTCAGAATTAGCCTGTTTATAGGTTGTGATTTAGTATATTGACTGTAAGGTCAGACAGCGTCTTCTCTTCCCCCTGGTCTCAGTGGTTGGGCTTTGACTTCCTTTAGAACTGACCCACTACAGTACCTTTTGTTGTTTCCTTTTTACATCTGGTCTAATGTATTAAGACAGAGCTCAGCAAGCAGTCGCCACCCTGCCTCTGAGGTGTCATCAGTTAGGGAAAGTGACGCCTTTTGCCGTTTCCCCAGTTCATCAAGTTTAGTAAGTCCCACAAACAATCTTTGAAGAAAGTTTACAGTTTCTCACTTTCATGCCCACAGCTTGTCATCTTCCCTTGCTACCTGTAGTTGATTTTCTTCATGCTATAAGTGACTGTTTTCATGTCTATGGCTTTTATATTCAGTTTTCTTTTCTTTGCACTCTATTACAACCTGCTCTCCGCTCCCAGCTTCCCAGAAATCCTAGCTCTAGTGCTTTGGTCATTGGGTTTGTCAAACTTTTGTCAAATCAGCACAAGTTACTGTAGTTTAGTCTGAGCACTGCCTTACTTATTGGAAGACAGCAGAAGTCCTTCTAGTCTCAGGATGACCTTTCCCTCACTTGCATTCTGGCTTTGAATGAAATTACTTTGGCAGGATGCCCATATAGGCACAGTCCCCAGTAATAAGCCCATGGACTCTTCATCTTTCCTTGTCAAAGTGTGCTCTGACATGGTTTCTCTAACAAGTTTCACAGCTTCAGCTTATTGCCTTTCTGTGGGAAAAGGCTGAGCAGGATCAGAGCTCTCCTCCTATTTTCAGGGGGCACTTCCTCAGCCTGAGAATACCTGTTCCTGGAGCTTGCATTGCTCTCCTTGTCTCTGGGGAGGAACATATTAGAGGTAACCATTGGGTTCAGGTCAATATCGTTTCAGTTTCACTCCTTAGGCAAGTTTTTGCTTGTCCTCAGCAAACAGTAACTCTGCAAATTACTTTACCAGAATCCTGAAATCTTGGTTGATTTGGAACATTAAAAAATGCATAAATCCTCTTACAGTCTAAAGACTGTGCCTTCATTTTCTTCTCTTGCCTAAAGCTTGCTTTTGCATTTTTAGCCCTTATTTCAGCCTTAAATTCCTTGGGGTTTTATCTGGCAATTTTCTTTACCCTCTGTATACATAAGTAATGTTGGCCAAAATAATTTTCTTGTTATCACCACCTTCCCACCTTCTTACTGTTAGACCACAAACCATATCCACTGCATCATCTAGACAGATCTAGCATGTATGCCACTCTTTCTTCCAGACACACAGTTGTGACCCTTAGGTTCCTCAGACGGGAAATATGAGGTAAGAATGTACTAAAAGCTGTTGTGACTGAGAAAAGAGTTAGCCAGTTCATAAAATCAGGTTGCAATCCCAAAGCATCCCACAAATCAGATCTCACAAATCAGCAAATAACCTTTTCTCAAAGCAGAGATTCTTGGCAACGTTCTTCCATTTCTAAGCCCTATACACAGCAGGGTGTATCTCGGGACTTTTCGTTTCATTTCAAGACTTGACTGACTCTAACAGAGCTTCTAACAGTAATTCTTATAGGAGATAAAAGCCCTGTAACCCCTTGCTTGATGCTGCCTTTTTTTCGCCTTCCATATAAAAAGCAGTGTCAACCTCTCCATCCTTCAATCATAAGAACTATATCCTCAAGATATGTTAGAAAATAATAGAAACTGAGTTTGGAAAGACTGAAAAAAAGCAATAAAAAGTAGAATGGGAAATGAGCTAGTGACCATGTGGAGAGCAAGGGGAACTTGATATCAGTATCTTTTTTATGAATCTGATTTTATTAAGACTCAGAAGGATTTTTTAAAAGAAATTAACTGAAATAATTGGTAGGCTGTTTCAAACATTCAAATGCTGTTGAAAATATCAGAAATACTGAAAGTGTTTCTTTAAAAGTTCTTTAAATGCTTTTCAACACAGAAGTCACTGACTGGGTTGAAGGGAGAATAAAGCATACAAAAGAATTAGCCATTATTTAGCGAGAAGAAGAGAACTTTGATACGTGAGGCCTTTTAATACAGTTTCGGCTTTTTAAAAATTGCTATTGCTGGTGAAACAATAAGATATCCCTTGGATAATATTTTTGCAAGTAACATCCAGCAGAGCTAGTACTAAAATACCAGTATTTTATTTTTACAGTGGTTCCATTGTCTTGATGGTGTAACTCAGTGCTGATTAAGTTTCTCTTTTCCCAGCATCATACATCAGTCTTGTGGTAGCACTTCACACACTACAAAAAAAAGTTACACAGCTTTAAAAGTTAACAGCATAGTGAAGGGATTCACTGGCAGTATTACTGTGAGTGTTACAGATGTTGATAGCTCCTTGTGCTTGTGTCATGCTTGCTATTTGTCATGTACTCTTGACTAACATCACCTACTCCATGGTGCTGAGGGGGAAATTCAGAAATGCACATAAGGTGGTTTAATAGGTTTCTTATGGACTTGAAAGATTAAGTTTATAAAGATCCTGGGTAAATTCTATTCCAAGCACTCTCATGGTGCTGGGGGAGGTCCATAGATACTGCAAATATTAACTGATTTGTGGTGATGGACTTTTCATACTGTCTGTCAGCCAGTTTACACGATGAATGTAGTGGGTGTCTGCAAGGTCAGGTGCTCTTTTGCCAGCAGCCTTGGAATATTCCCTGGTTTGTCAACCAGTACAGTCATCTGACATCTTTGGGATTTGAGGTTTCTTTTCATCAGAAGCATCATGTGCCAACATTTAGTCAAGTCAGAAGCTTCTAATTAGCCTCTTCACATGCTTAAAAGCACCCAAATCTCAGACAGCAACCACAGGTCCTGCTCTTGCTCCTGCATATAGCAGGTTCTAATAAAAGCACAGAATCATAGAACAGTTTAGGTTGAAAGGGACCTTCAAAGATCATCTAGTCCAACATTTGCTCCTCTCATTCCTTTCTCCCTTCTCTAGTAGAAAGCTATCTGCAGAAATCTGTGAAATAATTTGATTTGGGGATTTGGAATTTTTGCACCACAGAATGTAAAAAAGTGCATAGCTGATAAGGATCAGAGAGGTTTCACCATGACTGAAGTGAGATGACGTTCACTTCATGTACAGAAATTCATCAATACTGTCTTTAGTTCTCTTCTAGAGTGTGGTGGATGAGTGCCAGCATATTTTCCTAGGATTTATTTTATAAAGTGGTGATTAAGCCAATGGACAAATTTTCTTCTTTCTTGGTAAGATCTGCCCATTTGAAATTGTAATGGTTTAGAAATGTCATTTGGATATGCTTATGGGTAATGCATGATTATAAAATCCTAATGTTACAGGGATATCGGTAAGGGAGACTTCTGCTAGGATTCCTGAAGCCCCAGCCTCTTCCCAGGGCTGTGTGTATAAGGAGTAGGAAGCTGTGAATGTAGGGAGCTATGTAAGTTCTAGAAATGCTTGGACTTCTTCCTTTGGTTCTTCTACCCACAGCTATGCTGTGCTGCAGAAACCTTCCTACTGCCACCACTACTGCACTGCAGTAATTGCCATTTGATTGAGTTTACTGAAGAAGGATTGGGTAGCCTATATTCCACATTGCTGGGTCTGACATGAAGATAATGGTTGCAGGAGGGAGTGTGCTTAACATTATCATCTTGGATGCGACATTTTAGGGGATAATATATTGTGTCTGAGTGTTTAACATAAACTTTGAAAACTCTACTTTTTCATGAGGTTATTTTCAAGTGTATGATATTCTGGATTTGTTTTCAGAAGAAATTTTTGAAAGTTTTGATGAAAAAGTGGCTGCATAGAACTTCTTAAGACCAGCCATCCAGTTCTGGCTCATACTAAGCATGTGTCAGTACAGCTTGGAAAGAGAATTGTTCAGAGGAATCAAAGACATTGGGAGCTGGATATTAGATTTTAAAACACTCCTTCAGAAATATCGTCATTAATATTTTGTCTTTAAAATGCCAAAGTTACCAGTTGTCATGGTTTAAGCCCAGCTGGTAACTCATAACCACAGACCCACTCACTCACTCCCCCTTATCTTCCTCCCCCCACTCCTGGAGGGATGGGGTGGAGAATCGAAAGAATATAACTCCCACAAGTTGAGATAAGAACAGTGCAGTAACTAAGGTATAACACAAACCACTGCTGCTACCACCAATAATAATAATGATAAGGGAAATAACAAGGAAAGAGAATACAACCGCTCACCACCAGCCAACCGATACGCAGCCCGACCCGAGCAGCGATCTGGGCCTTTCGGGTAACTGCACCCTGCTTATATACCGGGCATGATGTGCTGTGGTATGGAATACCCCTTTGGCTAGTTTGGGTCAGGTGTCCTGTCTCTGCTTCCTCCCCGCTTCTCATGCCCCTTGTCACTAGCAGAGCATGAGACTGAAAAGCCCTTGATCAGGGTAAGCACTGCTTAACAATAACTAAAACATCGGTGTGCTTTCAGCATTATTCTCACACTAAAGCCAAAACACAGCCCTGCACCGGCTACCAGGAAGAAAACAACTTTATACCCACTGAACCCAGTGCTGAAGTGTCAGATGCACACCGACAACAGTAAAGGCTGTACCTCACTGGATGCACACTGACAACAGTAAAGGCTGTACCTCACTGGATGCACACTGAC